>CAXARO010001169.1:0-86024 GCA_963971305.1 Arcuatula senhousia
TTTGACCATAATTAGATGATATCAACCATAAAAACCCAGAAAAAGTCCCATCTGCCCTCTTTTTTAAGGTCTTTCCCTTTCCAAGGGAAGACCTTATTGTATTTCTTCTGATTATTATTATTATTTTCTTTCTTCCGCCGTTTCGCCAAATTTCAACTTTGAGAAGTACGCGACATGTCGCAAAGATACTTGGTATACTTTATCGGTCTATGTTTGTCGTTTCAGAAAAAACACTTGGGTACCGTACCATTTTACGTATAAGAGTTATGCCCCTTTTAGCTATAAAGTTTGTGGAATCTTCTCCTCCTAAACCATAATAGGTACCAACTTTATTCCTTTTGCATTCAGAAGAGTTACTCTTGAACTTGTGCAGGGTCAATTTTCACATTGGTATATTTACCAATACAGGAGTTATTCCCCTTTAAACTTTGACTTTTTTAGTATTAAAATTCTAAAATCAACATTTCTTAAGATATTTCAATGAAACTTAGTATACAAGGTCATTGACCCCTAAGGACCAAAATTAGGTCAAGGTCAAAGGTCAAGGTCATCATTTGTAAATTTTCAAAAAATGAGTCTTTTTTCATTGCGAAATAGCTCAAATAAAATGTAACCCTTTTTGGAATTTTTTTTCCATTATATGATGTGATATTGTCTTCTTAATTGAACCCAAAAAAAATTTTGGAAAAATATGAAAAAATGGTGTCGCGACATGGATTTTAGTGAAAATTAGACCGTATCACTATACTTAGCCATTATATGACCTTGAAACATTTTTCAAGGTCAAATCAACTTACTTTTACTATTCCAACCTGTTTCACTGATTAAAACTATTCAAATGTCAGAAATAAGGAAGTTGACATGCCACGCCCCCTTTTTTTGAAAATTTGGAAATTTGCCATTTTTGACAAAAAAATGTTATTTTTTGGTAAATACACCTTATTTGACCATAATTAGATGATATCAACCATAAAAACCCAGAAAAAGTCCCATCTGCCCTCTTTTTTAAGGTCTTTCCCTTTCCAAGGGAAGACCTTATTGTATTTCTTCTGATTATTATTATTATTTTCTTTCTTCCGCCGTTTCGCCAAATTTCAACTTTGAGAAGTACGCGACATGTCGCAAAGATACTTGGTATACTTTATCGGTCTATGTTTGTCGTTTCAGAAAAAACACTTGGGTACCGTACCATTTTACGTATAAGAGTTATGCCCCTTTTAGCTATAAAGTTTGTGGAATCTTCTCCTCCTAAACCATAATAGGTACCAACTTTATTCCTTTTGCATTCAGAAGAGTTACTCTTGAACTTGTGCAGGGTCAATTTTCACATTGGTATATTTACCAATACAGGAGTTATTCCCCTTTAAACTTTGACTTTTTTAGTATTAAAATTCTAAAATCAACATTTCTTAAGATATTTCAATGAAACTTAGTATACAAGGTCATTGACCCCTAAGGACCAAAATTAGGTCAAGGTCAAAGGTCAAGGTCATCATTTGTAAATTTTCAAAAAATGAGTCTTTTTTCATTGCGAAATAGCTCAAATAAAATGTAACCCTTTTTGGAATTTTTTTTCCATTATATGATGTGATATTGTCTTCTTAATTGAACCCAAAAAAAATTTTGGAAAAATATGAAAAAATGGTGTCGCGACATGGATTTTAGTGAAAATTAGACCGTATCACTATACTTAGCCATTATATGACCTTGAAACATTTTTCAAGGTCAAATCAACTTACTTTTACTATTCCAACCTGTTTCACTGATTAAAACTATTCAAATGTCAGAAATAAGGAAGTTGACATGCCACGCCCCCTTTTTTTGAAAATTTGGAAATTTGCCATTTTTGACAAAAAAATGTTATTTTTTGGTAAATACACCTTATTTGACCATAATTAGATGATATCAACCATAAAAACCCAGAAAAAGTCCCATCTGCCCTCTTTTTTAAGGTCTTTCCCTTTCCAAGGGAAGACCTTATTGTATTTCTTCTGATTATTATTATTATTTTCTTTCTTCCGCCGTTTCGCCAAATTTCAACTTTGAGAAGTACGCGACATGTCGCAAAGATACTTGGTATACTTTATCGGTCTATGTTTGTCGTTTCAGAAAAAACACTTGGGTACCGTACCATTTTACGTATAAGAGTTATGCCCCTTTTAGCTATAAAGTTTGTGGAATCTTCTCCTCCTAAACCATAATAGGTACCAACTTTATTCCTTTTGCATTCAGAAGAGTTACTCTTGAACTTGTGCAGGGTCAATTTTCACATTGGTATATTTACCAATACAGGAGTTATTCCCCTTTAAACTTTGACTTTTTTAGTATTAAAATTCTAAAATCAACATTTCTTAAGATATTTCAATGAAACTTAGTATACAAGGTCATTGACCCCTAAGGACCAAAATTAGGTCAAGGTCAAAGGTCAAGGTCATCATTTGTAAATTTTCAAAAAATGAGTCTTTTTTCATTGCGAAATAGCTCAAATAAAATGTAACCCTTTTTGGAATTTTTTTTCCATTATATGATGTGATATTGTCTTCTTAATTGAACCCAAAAAAAATTTTGGAAAAATATGAAAAAATGGTGTCGCGACATGGATTTTAGTGAAAATTAGACCGTATCACTATACTTAGCCATTATATGACCTTGAAACATTTTTCAAGGTCAAATCAACTTACTTTTACTATTCCAACCTGTTTCACTGATTAAAACTATTCAAATGTCAGAAATAAGGAAGTTGACATGCCACGCCCCCTTTTTTTGAAAATTTGGAAATTTGCCATTTTTGACAAAAAAATGTTATTTTTTGGTAAATACACCTTATTTGACCATAATTAGATGATATCAACCATAAAAACCCAGAAAAAGTCCCATCTGCCCTCTTTTTTAAGGTCTTTCCCTTTCCAAGGGAAGACCTTATTGTATTTCTTCTGATTATTATTATTATTTTCTTTCTTCCGCCGTTTCGCCAAATTTCAACTTTGAGAAGTACGCGACATGTCGCAAAGATACTTGGTATACTTTATCGGTCTATGTTTGTCGTTTCAGAAAAAACACTTGGGTACCGTACCATTTTACGTATAAGAGTTATGCCCCTTTTAGCTATAAAGTTTGTGGAATCTTCTCCTCCTAAACCATAATAGGTACCAACTTTATTCCTTTTGCATTCAGAAGAGTTACTCTTGAACTTGTGCAGGGTCAATTTTCACATTGGTATATTTACCAATACAGGAGTTATTCCCCTTTAAACTTTGACTTTTTTAGTATTAAAATACCCGGTTCCCAAATTTCCCTTTTTTGCTTATATAAGCAAACACCTGAAAGGATACATTTTTCATCTTTTTATAAAAAGACAGCCCTCTCCATCCTCTAACTTTTTATTACCTGCGCTAAATGCTTTTAAAGAAAATATCGAGTCCTAGTCAAATTGTTGCCTAATGGATGAAATTTTCATGCAAAAAACTAAAAAAATGTCTCATAGTTTGCACTGGTAAGAGAAAAGGATACTTTAGAAAATCATTTTTAGGTTTCAATATTTACCTGAACTTATTTGGTCTCATTTAAGGACGACATGCATAGATTTTTTTTTCAACCTTACTTTTTCCATAAGTTTAAAGCAATAGGTAGATTTAAAGCTAACATAAATATTCTATTCACTACTCAAATAAGAACTCCCTATGAATGATTATCTATGAAAGAAATCTTTATTTCGGTGATTTCATCTACTGTGACCTTAAATCTATTTAATAACAAATTAATTACATTTAGCGTATAACGTGTTTTGGCAACAAAACCGCCATAAGGAAATGTGATATCAATTCAGAAGTAATAAATACCGTTATGGTCAACATATTTTAAAATGGCCGTTTAGATTTTTCGTTTGAAGACAGGAACTGGTGTTCCGAAATCCGACTAGAATTTCCACATTTTGGGACATGGTTCTGTCTCCAGTTATTTAGTAACTCAAACAGCTAGCTAGCTCTGGCACTTATGTGTCATTGGTTCGGCGATCTATGGTAAATAGAGAGTATTTTTACGCAGCCTCTGCAGAAACTATATAGCCTATGATCACGACTTTAATCACCCATTTTCAGTAGTGGAACCAAGATTAAATTACCACGTTATTCTCTATTAAAACCAGAGGTTTGACACCATATTTTTGAGATAATTTACTTGACTTTCAGTACTAATCCAATCTTTTGGTACATGAAACGTAATGCAAATGGTTAACATAATAAGAAACAATTGTGCATGCTCTGGTATAACAGATCAGTTCTGATTTTTATATACTCATCATAAGAAGTTGTATAACTTTCAAGGTTAGGAAAAATTATTTGATATTGCGTCTTTCTTAAGCAATTTAAAAACTTAGGAAAGGGAAAGACCTAACAATTCTTTCTGAAGAATTGTCCTTTAATTATTATTATTATTATTATTATTATTATTATTATTATTATTATTATTCTTTTTCTTCTTTCTCCCGCCATGAACGTGTCCGTACCGTTTCTTCAAAACGCCTCGAAGGATTTTAACAAAACATTGTAGGAAGGTAGATGGACTACTAGAGTTGTTGAGGGACTTTAAAAAAATTTCAAAATGGCTGCCGTTTCCGTGTAATTGGCGAAAGTTCATAATATAGGACATTGCAATATCTCGGTTACCTAGGTGCGTAGGAGGCTGAAATTTTGTAGGTGAATAGAGCAAAAGGAGCTGTTCAATAATACGAAAAAAATTTTGAAGCGATATTTACGGTTTTCGAGTTATTTGCGAAAATGTGATTTTTCGGGCCCAAAAATGCGAAAATCTTCAAAATGCTTCGATATCGACAAAATTTTGTATTTAGGGGTTTTTAAAGATGGCGAATCATAATACGAGGTCAAAATTGGGTTCGTTTGGGATGCCCAACACAGTCAGCACTTGTTATTAAGTCCCCCAAACAAAGTTTGGGGACTTATTGTTTTTGCACCGTTTCTTATTATTATTATTCTTCCGATTCTTCGACTTAGTCGTGAACTTGTCCGGAGATCCCAGAGAAAACGACTCCACATATCAATATGAAACTTGGCAGGATAATAGATTGTAAGGAAAGGAAGCTTCGTTGACAATCGAAATTTTCAAAATGGCCGCCGTTTCCATGGAAACAGGAAAATGGACTAAATATTGGACATTGCAATATCTCGGTAACCTAGGTGCGCAGGGTTCTGAAATTTTGTAGGTTGATAGAGCAAAACATTCTCTTTAATAATATGAAAAAAAATTTGAAGCGATATTTACGGTTTTCGAGATATAAATAAAAATGTGATTCCTCAAGGAAGATAATCGGGTCGAAATTTTGAAAGTGCTCCGATTTACATGAAAATTGATATTTAGGGTTTTTTTGACATGCTGAAGAGAATAGTGGCAAATACGGATCGTTTGGGGGACTTTGTGACTTGCTTGCAATCACAGTTAATACTTGTTTTTATTCTTCTTCTTCTTATTCTTCCACTTAGTCGTGAACTTGTCCGGAGATCCTAGAGAAAACGACTCCACATATCAATAGGAAACTTGGCAGGATAATAGATTGTAAAGAAAGGAAGCTTCGTTGACAATCGGAATTTTCAAAATGGCCGTCGTTTCCATGGAAACATGAAAATGGACTAAATATTGGACATTGCAATATCTCGGTAACCTAGGTGCGCAGGGTTCTGTAATTTTGTAGGTTGAAAGAGCAAAACATTCTCATTCTCTTTAATAATATGAAAAAAAAATTGAAGCGATATTTACGGTTTTCGAGATATAAATAAATATGTGATTTCAAGGGAGATAATCAGGTCAAAATTTTCAAAGTGCTCCGATTTACATGAAAATTGATATTTAGGTTTTTTTTGACATGCTGAAGAGAATAGTGGCAAATACGGGTCGTTTGGGGGACTTTGTGATTTGCTTGCAATCACAGTTAATACTTGTTTCTTTTGTTTTAGTCTGAGTGGTCTTCAAACACAACGACATAGTAGTAAGTATATCTAGCCCTAACCCTAACCCTAAAAATTTAACTTTTTATTTTTACAACTTTTGGCACCCTAATTTCTTAACATAAAAGATTGGGACAAGAAAAATTTTTCCTATACTTTGTATCCACTTTATGACAAAATCAACTCGCATAAATCCATCTTGCTAACGATTTTCTTTTAAATAAGAGTTTAAATAAAGAAGTTGAATTTTTACCCCCATTTGGGTACCTGAATCTCAAGAAAAAAGACTCGATATTAAAATTAATCCAATTCATTGTAATGTACAATTCTAAAGCAATAGGTCAACCAAAACTAAAGTCCATGTGAAAAACAAAAACCAAGTTTCATTTTTGCCGCCAATGGGCTCTAAAAAGGAAGGAAACCCCCAAACCATCCCATCCATTCTTTTATGATGGATAACATTACTGTAAAGATTCAAAGCATTTGGTCAACCCCAAAAAGTTGTTTTGGGGACAAAAATAAAGTTTTTGTCGCTTTTGAGTCCCTTATTTCAAAAGAAATACATGTAATGAGTAAATTCTAAAAAGGATTTGCACATCTCCATTATATCTGACACAAAATTTCAAGTGTTTTAATTTCTGAGATTCAGATGTACACAAGACAGGCACCTTCTATATCGGGACGGACGGACTAACCGACAGACAGTGTGACCCGATTCCTAGACCTGCTTTCGATTTTGGCAACGAAGATAAAACAGTGTAGTTCTTGTTTTCTGCATTTCATTGTGTAAATTTATACATGTTAATGTGACTTACTTTTAATAGAGTAAAGACACAATAATTTTTAAATGTACATGTAGTCTGCGTAACACTTATCAGACAAGGACAACGTTTAACACCGACTGAACAAGTGATTTGACTGCTATAGATTTTTACTTTTCAGGTCAAACTCATCTAGTGTCAGATGATGAAAGAGGCTGGAGCCGACGGAACTCTTATGTAAATAGTCGAGTAGGTGAAATAATTTTATGTTAAATATTTAAAGAATTCATAAAATGAAAAAAAATATGTTAATTTCATATGACTGATTCGTTTTTGTCACTTTCTCTGGACTATGAGATTGATCATTCAAGTTCGGTAGTTTTGTTATTGCCTTTATTCATAGGTAGCAAGCAGGAACTGCCTTCTCTTCTGGAGCACCTGAGTTCACTCTCGTAATGATTTGAGCTCGCCTTATTGATAATTGTTCGTTTGATTTTGTGTTTTTATGAATTGTGTTTCTTTGTGCTGTTCTCATCCGTGTTTACTGGTTTTGTCATTGCCCTTTCGTACTTTTATCACTCGAATGCCCTTTAGTGCGTATTTGCTTCTAACCAATGACTGACCTTGTAATTTGAACCGTAATTGTGGTTCAAAGATGTACATAAAAACTTTTTGTTAACACAATGGTATATTTTCTTAAAGTGTAGTTGAACATTATTTTTGTATTTTTAGAATTTGAACCAGTTAACAGTACCCCAAACTAGTAGTGAATATAACTATATTGACGTAGACCTTGATGTTGAAAATGGAAGCCATTCAGCAAACCAAATACAGGGAACACACCTGTCAACAATTTCTACTGGACAACTGACAGTTAATGTCTTAAATACTTCAAGCCAGAGTGAAAATTCATATTGTTATATTGATATTGACCTTCAAAGCCCTGTTAACATTGGCACTACCATTACAGGGATAGAAAACAGATATAATTACATAGATATAGACCCTTATGATGACGGTGGTAATAAACACTCATTTTGCAATGAAATAGATAGAACATTTAAAGGAAGTAGCCAACATGTTTCAGGGACATATCACAAAGCATTAGTTTACAACAGAGCCTTTGAAGTTAACAAGGTCGATCCCATTAGACATTGTCAGACAGAAGGTGAGGGATACATGACTACTGCTCATAGAAGAGAAACTAAATTTGTTTCAGATTATGATCATGTGGTACAGAATGATAAAGTTTATAACCATCTTAAATTTTCAGGGCAATAAATAGATAGCTGTTATACAGAAAAT
Organism: Arcuatula senhousia; assembly: GCA_963971305.1. Lineage (NCBI taxonomy): Eukaryota > Metazoa > Mollusca > Bivalvia > Mytilida > Mytilidae > Arcuatula > Arcuatula senhousia. Next base: position 8,024 of record CAXARO010001169.1, read on the forward strand.
TATTACAATTTGAAATTAACTGTTCGATTACAAAGTACACAGAATATCAGTTTTAACCATCTGATATTTTGTAAACTGTTCTATAGTTAAATACCAGAACGTTATGGTAAAGGTAGCAACCATTTGATTTTTTATGGGGGCTATGTAGGACAATAAAGGTGATAACATAACTATCGAATTAGAAGGATCAATCTAAATGCCCTAGAAAGAAGACAAACCTTTGAAGACTTTTATATTGAAATGCAGAATGTCCAAAATAAAAAAAAGGCAGGTCAGTTCTTTTTAATTACATGTAAAAAGGCTGAAAGAAGCAGAGGTACCAATGGGGTATCAATGGGGTAAAATCTATACTGAATTTAGAATTTTTTAAAAGTACGCGCAAAAGATATTCAGCCTCTGATTTAGCCAAAAACAGAAGGAAAAATATCAAACCCCATCCCCCCATCACAAATAAAAATCTTATGGCCGATCCCTTATAATCATATTAAATGTACTGTTTGACAAAAAAAACCAAGTTTTTGACCGTCTTTAAAAAAGAATATACCTTGCGGGGCCTGTAAGCGAATAGGACTGCAGCAGCGCTATACTTGAAGATAAAAGTTCACTAAAGAGCGATTAGACATCAGCACCACCTTTTGTCACAATGCGCCAAAAATGTTTGTAATCTAGATTTAAGCATTTTATTTTCGGCAGATTAGGGTTTTTCATGAAAAAATGCATAAATATAAGGATCTGCTATATTCCACTCAGGTAAATGTTCTCACCACAAAGTCTCGATTGTCTGAAAAGTACAATCTTTGTTAGAATTTGTCTCAATGCTAGGCGTCATTCTACAAATGTCTCTTTTTTTCTCGATCTTTTTGACAAATTCTTGACATTCTCGACATTTTTTTCACATTCTCGATTTTTTTGTAAGATTGTCTCGATAATTTCTTGACATTCTCGACATATTCTCTAAATCCTTCAAATTAGACAAGTCTGTCTAGACATTCTTAAAATTTGATTAATATGTATCAACAAAGATACAAAGAGTTTCAGACAAACCCTGAACCTGCTTATTCATTTTAGAATTTATAAAAAATAAATAAGTATGGTTTGAATTTCTATTCTGACAAGAATCATACTGCAATGTAATTTAAGCCTTGCACCTAAAATTTTAAATACTATACATGTGTTTTTATCAAGTTTCAATAAATATTAAATTATTAAATTCTTTTATAATTTTTATGCCCCATTTTTGAAAGTAAGAGGCATATAGTGTTCGACTGTCCATCCACCCATCCCAAATTTTGCGAGATGGGGCATTATTTCTTTTTTATTGCTATCATAAAGAAAAAAAAACCAACTAGGTCTATATTTAAGAATCGGCATTAAAATAACTATATGCTTTAAATAAAAGGATTATTAATGCGTATACACCCCTCTAAAACTGACAAAAGTTGTGTTTTCCCAAAATTCATGTAAAAACACTAAAAAACTAGGAAAAGCTGTTTTAGCGCACTAAAACGGACGTCCCCCCTTCCTTAATTTGCCAAAAACAACACAAGTTCAACCTTGAGGTCAAAATGTCAAAGTCACAATGAGATACATTGAACAAAATTTTTTTAATAATGGTACATCTACATTCTAAAGCCATATGTCAAAGGATAAAATAGTTATGACCTTGAAGGCTTAGCATGTAAAATAAGCATTTATTTTACCTTGAAGTCACAAGTCAAGTTCAATAATGTTGGCGACACATTGTTCCCATGATCACACATCATCATGTCAAATATCAAAGCGGTATGTCAAAGGATAAACATACATATGACCCAAACATGTTTTACATGCTAAATAAGCATTAATTTGAACTTGAGGTCAAAGTTCAAGGTCATATGAAGGCCATTCTGGTAAGCGTAACATCATTTCATGGTGATACATCCACATGCCAAATATCAAAGCCCTATATGAAAGAATAAAAAATTATGACCAGGACACATTTTGCACGTAAAATTAGAATTAATTTGACCTTGAAGTCAAAGGTCAAGGTTATATGAAGGTCATTCTTGTACTTGACACATTGTCTTAAAGTGATACACCCACATGCAAGATGCCAAAGCTCTATATGGAAGAACAAAAAAGTTATAGCCCTGACACACTTTGTATGTAATATAAGCATTAATTTGACCTTGAGGACAAATATCAATGTCATATGAATGTCATTCTGGTACGTGACACATCGACTCATGGTTATGCATCTACGTATACATGTCAAATATAAAAGCCATATTTCAAAGAACAAAAAAGTTGTGGCCCAGACACACTTTGGATGCAAAATAAGCATAAATTTGACCTGAAGATCAAAGGTAAATGTCATATGAAAATCATTCTGGTTTGTGACATGTTGTCATATGGTGATACATCCACATGCAAGATGCCAAAGCCCTATATGGAAGAACAAAAGAGCTATAGCCCTGACACATTTGGCACGTAAAAGCATTTAGCATTAAATTGGTCTTGACGTCAAAGATGAAGGTCATATGAAGGTCATTCTGGTACGTGACACATCCACATGCCAAATATCAAAGCCCTATATCAAAGGATAAAAAAGTTATGACGGGACACACTTTGAATGCAAAATTAGCATTAATTCAAAATATCAAGGTAATATGAAGACCATTCTTGTACGCAACACATGGTCTGATGGTGATACATGCTCTGCAACAATAATGGTAAATACATTTTTTTAAATAATATCATGTTAAAAAATGAGAGCAATTCATGAAAATTTCGGCACCAATTGTTTTGATAAGCACGTAAAACTTTATAAAAATCCTTACACGCCATAAGAAATAAAAAAAAATAAATCACCAAAACAACTACGTTATTATACAGTCATCTGCCACAAGGTTATGTAAAAAAAGAGGAGCTGCCACAAGCACCTTGCTGCACAAGTAAACTTCTAGACATTAATCTTTTTCTAAATTCTTCCACAAGTATCGATCTCTTATTGAAAAATTTAATTGTACACGTCGTTTTCTTATAGTGAAAGGAATTTCACATCCTGAATTTTATGGTAATGTTTTTTATAAAGCTCACAAATTTAAAAACAATCCATTAGTTCAAAATTTATTACGGAAAGGATATCAATTTGATATCTTAGTTAAATCTTTGAATTTAGTGTTATTTGGCAGAAATATTGATAACTTGATACTTGCTTTAAAACTTCCATAAACGTTTTTACTATTGTCATTTTTAAGCATTATAGCGATCAAGCGTGTCGGTTTTGTGTGATGACACTTCACTAAATCAGTATTGTTTGAAGTGTTGTGTCGGATTTAAAATCGATACGTTTGATTTTTTTACATCAGTCGATTGATGTTTCTCAGCTAGCTGTCAGTAACAGAGAGTGTTCTATGGAGAGTTCCTTTACCGTCCTTTTGTTTGTTCCTGTTTTTTTGTCTTAGGTTCTCTCTAGTGGAATTGAACTTTGATTGATTTGATTTTTATTGTGTGTTTAGTTTTTGTGCTTTGTCTTGGAATATTGATAGGGGGAAGGTTGGGCCCAAAAAAATAGTTTAACCCCGCCACATATTACATGTGCCTGTTCTAAGCCAGGAATCTTTGACAAAGCTTTCGTTTGTACTTGTCTTTTTGATGTTTTCTGTTCCTTGTTTAAGAAGGGGGGTCTATCTGTGACTATTTCAGGGCTGGATTAGAATTATATGCATTTTGTTTAGACCATGGGCCAATTGCAGAACCGCGAGCAGTGCCCAATGGCCTCGTTGAAGGCTGCTGGCGGTTGTCCATTGTGGTTTTTCTAAATTGCTGTTTAATTGTGGGTTGTGTCGCGTACACTTATTCCACATCTCATTATTTTCTATTAAGGACCGCAAACTTGCTTTTTCCTTCAATCTCACATTTCGTTATATTGATGATGTCCTTTCACTAAACAATCCTCGATTCGGTGACTATTTACATCTTATATATCTGAAGGAACTTGAAATAAAGGACACTACAGATTCTAGGAGGTCCGCTTCATATTTGGATATATTTCTAGAAATTGACACACTAGGAATGCTTTGTACAAAGCTTTATGACAAACGTGATGACTTCAACTTTCCAACAGTTAAATTTCCTTTTCTGTATAGCAACATTTCGTCTGCTCCAGCATATGGAGTTTACGTATCACAGTTTATTCGTTATTCCAGAGCATGTGGGGAGTACAACGATTTTCTTGATAGAGCTGCATGGCTGACAAGCAAATTGTTAACGCAGGGGTACGTTGCTCCCAGGTTATTGTCATCACTCAAGAAATTTTACGGAAGACATCATGTGCTTGTATACAAATATAGGATTTCTATCTCTTAGATGAGCACACATGTTGGTTTGACGTAGAGTTTCGTAATGTCATCCTTTCAGGATTTGACCAACACTAAACCGATCTTTGGCAACGTGACGGGTGTGCTATAGCAAGCAGGAACTGCTTACTCTTTCGGAGTACCTGAGTTCACTCTCGTTTCGACTTGAGTTCACGTTGCTAAATGCGGTTTTGTTGTTATGTGTGTGTGTGTGTGTGTGTTTTATGTTGTAGTGTGGTTTGATATTGATTACCCCTTTAATACACCTTTGCTTCTTTGATTGAAATCACTCATTTTACACAGAACATTTGCTTAACAAATTTTGTTGTGATTCCTTCTGTCTCAGTAACTCTTATGGAGTGACCATTTGATTTTTATGTGGAAAGGCTATGGTATTTTTTTTTATTCTGCTTTTGATATTTAGAAAAGTGGTAACCTGGATTTTATTTGCACTCTTGTGCGCTTTTTTAATTCTGACATTAACTATAAATTGTTCAGCCAAAATACCATCCTGCCTTTCTTTAATTCAAAGCATTGTCCTCCCCTTTTATTTCCAGATTTTTATGCTTCCGTTTTTTTTTAATTCAAATTGTGTCATAGCCTCATCCCATAAAAGTGAAATGGTTGCTTCCTTAAAATCTTTTAAAAAAATTGCTGGTCAGGGTCCGTTTTTGCACTTCCCGTTTCAATCAACTCCAAGAGTTTGAATCATTTTAATGTCTTGAATCAATGAATCAAGAAAATCGTTGTACTCCCCACATGCTCTGGAATAACGAATAAACTGTGATACGTAAACTCCATATGCTGGAGCAGACGAAATGTTGCTATACAGAAAGGGAAAGTTAACTGTTGGAAATTAATGCAGCCAAGAATTGACATGAAATCTACAATTGCGAAAGCCCTATTATTTTTTACTTCCGTTATCATTTTTTGGGGAACTACACAGATTTAAAATAGACACAGGTATAGAGTACTATTCGAAATATTACGTACATGTATTCCAATAGAATGAAAATCTGTTTACCATTTGTGGGAACAATATATATATAGGCACATCTGCTTCAACCAGTTACTTGGTCGCCAACCTTATGTTTTCAGAAGCCGACAAGACACAATTTCAGCTTCAGTGACGGAAATAAGCTACAAAGGAGAACCAGATTATCGACCTGGAACCAATAAATGTTTCAAAAGGGGAAATTGATCCATCATAAAGACCCACAAATGGGGCAACTAATGTACAAAAATCGAAGAAACAAAATATGACAGTATAAATCAATATTGACCTGTAGAATATTTCCGTTTAAGAAAGATAATGGTCTTCTAGTGACTCCTAGGAACATGCGAATCGATCAAGGTAACTTTAACTAAACTCAGCAAAAGATTTCTCTTGCAATCCACTCCATTAACTTTAGACTTATCAAAGCAAATCGAATGAAATAATTTTTTTCTAAAATTCATTAAGGCTGTCCTCGTTCGAAATATAAATTGTACGTTAGTTAAAATAATGAATTGTCGAACTCATGAAAATAAAGGTAATAACAAAACTACCGAACTTGAATGATCAATCTCATAGTCCAGAGAAAATGACAAAAACGATTCAGTCATAACGGAGAATTGGTGGATTGCAATGGTCCCGACTTGGTTCAGGCATTTTAAACGAAATGGTGGGTTAAACCAGGTTTTATGGCGCCAAACCTCCCTCTTCCATTGTGATCTTAGGATCCGGTAATGACCATAGAACACAACATAGTTGTGAGACACAGTGATCATTTCAGTACAGCAGACCAGTCATACACTAATTAAAACAATTAACTATCATATCTTATAAGTCAATTTTGAACTTTTCTACTAGTGGCTGATAACGAAGAAAGAATTTTTAGGGATCATATGACACGTATTTTCTACAGCCCTGCTCCAAAAGTCGGTCACGAAGAAATCGGTGTCTGATCGAAAAATCTGTGAAATGTGTGCAAGCTCTGGCATATCGAATAAGTTGTGAAATATAAACACCGTATGCAGGGGAAGTAGGTATATTGCTCTGTAGATTAGGAAAATTAATAATTTGAAAATTAAAATCGTCTCGTTTATCGTAAATTTTTGTACTGAGATGACCACCTGGGTCAAATTCGAGGTGCAAATCCAAAAAAGACGTGAAGCAATTTGATTCGGTGGTGTCTTTAATCTCCAATTCTGGAGGATATATTGAAGGAATCCATCTACCAAATGAATGAAAGATTAAATGACCTTGCCTCTTTCATCCTCTTGTTCTTTACGAGTCCCTGAAAAAATTCAGTCTCGTAAGAGTATAAAAACAAATCGACGAGGAGAGGAGCACAGTTTGTGCCCATTGGAATGCCGATCTGTTGTTGAAAAATCTCTCCTCCGAAGGTGACAAATATGTTGAAATGAGGAAATCAAGCATACTGCAAACTTGTTCCAGTGTGTAACAAATTTTATCTTTGAAAGATGTTTAACTTAAACATTTCCCCATCTACACCAATTGTAAATAAATTGTTAATGTGGAGATCCACTACGGCTTTCCATACGACATAAAATTAGGGTTATGAAAAATCCTCAACATGTTAGTAAAAATCTTCAGACACTATTTGCCCATATAAAGTGTTAGTAGATTTACCTGGATCGATTCGCGTGTTCCTAGGAGTGCATGTATATACAACAAAATAAAAAGGGGAGTGGAAACAAATGCATAGTGTTCAACAAATTTGAAAGCTTCCACTCCCTAAAATAAAACTTAACATTCCATTATAAAAAGGAGCGGCGATAAAAATGGCCACACAAATAGTAATGTTTAATAAAAAGCTACGCCGAGCGCAGCATGATACGACCGCAACAAATTGAACCCTGTACATTGGAGGCCCAATATGGATAGTCTATTGGTTTAGTCACATGCACCCCATGGTGGACTTACAAAGCTTTTTTACACATGCAACCTATGGTGGACTTTAAAATGCATATTTGACACATATAGATTTACAATAACATTTAATAGAAAAAAAATTATTTCTATATTCACTGACATTTTTGACACGATTAAGCCCCTTTTGGCCCTTTTTTAAAAAAAGGTTAGGACCACAAAATGCAATAAAAAGCTTCCTTTAGTGTATATAATCATCATATTTAAACTTCATAACAATTGGCTGGCCCACTACAGCTAAATTTCTTGTGTAAAACCATTTGCCTTGACCAACTTTTAAAAATGGTGTTTTTTGCCCCTTCGACCCCTCATATCTCAAAAACAGTAAGAGATATTTCAAATCTGATTGAAAAATGCAGTCTGGGATTTTCACAAGGATTCCAATGAAAAAAAGATTTTGAAAATCGGACCACAAATAAAAAAGTAGATTTTTTTGGGTGTGGTCCGTCTTTGGCCCCCTGTAGCAATGTAACGGTTCAATATACATCAAAACCATTTAGACATTTTGTTGACAGAATTTAATAAGGAATTCAATAAAAAAAGAATTTTCAAAATCAAATAAATAATAACCATTCTACAACAGTTTTGTCAATACACCCGTATTAGCCCCTTTTGGTCCTTTCTTCTGAAACGGTAGGGGCCATCAACCCCAAATACAATAGGAACCTTCCTCTAGTTGTTACAAACATCATATAAAAATTTCAAAACAATTGGTCAATATTTACTCAAGTTATCGCACGGAAACCAAATGTCCCCAGACGACGACGACAACGACAACGACGACGACGACGACAGCATCATACCATTATACGTCCGCAAATTTTTTGCGGTCGTATAAAAATGAAAAAGAGAAATACTATAGAATCATGTAACATTATCAAGGTGGAAAGTTTGGGGTGGAGGAGGGACAAAAATGATTTAAGAAAAATTCCATGACTTGCCTCTTTAGATATTGAAGAAGGTTTCTGATCACATAATTATATAGTCCTTTAAGATTGGTTTCTATTTTGGTTTCATCATACGGATAAAATTAACTTTACCGCTTAATTCAAATAATTATCTTAATATCTTGAATAGCACAAATTATTTTATTCTGCTAACAAAATATGTTATATGTTATACCAAGATAAATATGTAATGTGTGTTGGAGCATATAGAATGGCCGCCAAAAAGCATGATATCCGGGGTACATGAAACAAGTGCGTCCTACTTCTTCCACAGAGAAACTATTAACTTCTTCCAATTCCACAACCTCGTGGAAATCAGGCTCTGATTTAACATAAACAAAATCATTCGGAAGTGTCTTTGAACTTGCAAACGCGTTTAATGCGCATAAGGATTTTCTTTTCATTTTTGCAACTTGACCGACAACCATAGTGGTACACCTTGTCGAGGATGATTTGACCGACCCTACACATGACTCTTCTTTCTATTGCCACTGTCATTCCCGATGATGCATCTTATTTTGGAGTGAAGAATGTGTTAATTAGAAGACTTGTGTATTATGTTTTAACAAAAGAGATGTTTATTATGTTTTTAGAAGACGATGTGTGCATTATGTGTTATCATGACGATGTGTTGATAAACTGTTTAAAGGACGGTGTGTGTATTATGTGTTGTCAAAACGATTTGTGTGTTATACGATAAAAGGACGGTGCATATATTATGTGTTAGCAAGACGACACGTTAATTATGTGTTCAAAGGACAATAAAGTTTTTATGTGTTGACAAAACGATTTTTGTATTTGGGGTTAACACGAGTATGTGTGTATAATGTGTTGAACAAGCTCTTGTTAAATATAAAAACCTTCATTTCTACCGAACCCCTAAGATTGCAATGGAAACGGGAAGTTTGGCGCGCAAAATAACCTGGTTTATCCTACCGATTCATTTGAAATGCCTATACAAAGTCTTGACATTTGCCATGTATATTTGCCGATTTGTTTTCTATGTTGTGTCCTTTCTCTTGGACATTGATATTTTGTTAATACCTTTACTCCTTATATTTTTGTCATATTTTGTTTCTTCAATTTTTGTACATTCGAATGCCCCATTTGTGGGTCTTTATGATAGATCAATTTCCCCTTTTGAAACATTTATGGGTTCCAGGTCGATAATCTTGTTCTCCTTTGTAGCTTATTTCCGTCACTGAAGCTGAAATTGTGTCCTGTCGGCTTCTGAAAACATAAGGTTGGCGACCAAGTAACTGGTTGAAGCAGATGTGCCTATATATATATTGTTCCCACAAATGGTAAACATATGTTCATTCTATTGGAATACATGTACGTAATATTTCAAATAGTACTCAATACCTGTGTTGATTTTAAATCTGTATAGTTCCCCCAAAAATGATAACGGAAGTAAAAAATAATAGGGCTTTCGCAATTGTAGATTTCATGTCAATTCTTGGCTGCTTTAATTAATATATAAGCTATTTTGAGAAAACTAATTCACTTACATTGCTGAAAGTAATACAGATTGTTTGAGTTTTGTATATCAAAAGGTATTTAAGTTCCGGATGCAGATAGACACAATTCTGAAAACGCAATCCCGTGCGGGGCCAGGGAAGCTAACACGCCCGCTTATACTAAGCATGTCGGTAAAAGTCCACTAATGGACGCCCAGAAGCCTGACATCAGTCGGCTTAGCCAAAAACAATTGGGTTATGTGTTCCCGGTGATTGAATTGGGCCACCCTGTCATAATGAATGTCAGGGTCTCATATATCCGAAGGAACTTGAGATAAAGGACACTACAGATTCTAGGAGGTCCGCTTCATATTTGGATCTATTTCTCGAAAATGACAAACGTGATGTCTTCAACTTTCCAATAGTTAACTTTCCCTTTCTGTATAGCAACATTCCGTCCGCTCCAGCATATGGAGTTTACGTATCACAGTTTATTCGTTATTCCAGAGCATGTAGGGAGTACAACGACTTTCTTGATAGAGCTACACGGCTGACAAGCAAATTGTTAACACATGGGTACGTTGCTCCCAGGTTGTCGTCATCACTCAAGAAATTTTATGGAAGACAGCATGTGCTTGTATACAAATACGGGATTTCTATCTCTAAGATGAGCACAGATGTTGGTTTGACATATAGTTTTGTAATGTCATCCTTTCCGGATTTGACCTAAACAATAAATCGATCTTTGGTAACGTGACGGGTGTGCTATAGCAAGCAGGAACTGCTAACTCTTACGGAGCACCTGAGTTCACTCTCGTTTAGAATTGAATTCACCATGCTGAATACGGTTTTGTTAATATACGTGTGTGTTTTATGTTGTTATGTGGTATGTTTTGTTATGATGATTTTTTGTCTACTGGTTTTGTTTTCGTCTTTACGGTTTTATGATACTGATTACCCCTTTGGTACACCTTTGCTTCGTCCAGCTATAATGCGAACACCCAAGTAGGCAAACGTGTGTGGAGAGGGCCAGGTTTCATGCACGTAAATAAAGGTTATAACAAAAAAAAAGATCCCTTTGAGGACCGCCAAAAAGTGCATCACATAGTCTACCTTTTCCGTTACTATCCACCTCTCTTCTTTTACTGAGGTGTTCTAAATTTACTGTTCCTTTGTTTATCATTCCTCCCCCATACTTCATTTCTTACATCATTTCATGTTCATTTTATCATTCTTTTCGTGTTCATCGCCTTTAAATAACCTATATAGCGTTACAAGGGCTTAAAACACCAACCAATACACTCACTCATTTTGAAAATGCAAAAAAGTGCTAAACAATCTGCTCAAATATGCTAACACTGTCGTTAGATTGGACATTAAAAGGCTGTTTATGCTGATTTATCTTTATCAGAGTGACGAAACGTCAGTTGATATATACTATCCATACATGTATAATAAAAACTAGTGCGCTCTAAAACAATGTGCATTCCCTGTAATAGTACCATAAAACAACGCTTTTACCATCTTAACACACGTTTGAAGCTCTGTAAAATGTCGCCTCCATTTTCTGCTTGATGAATCGTGGAAGTCATTACATCCTGTCACTAGAGATAGCTATAAATATCACAAGGCTATAGAATTTATTAAAGCTCTGGTAAACCCGTGTATAGATTCAATAAATTTATCTGTAACTATAAACCTTGCGACGCTTCATACATTGTGTTAGCAGAATAATTTGTACTTTGCAGGGAAAAGTAACACTACCCAAACGAAAGCTCTTCTTTAATTGAGGAGCCAAGGATGGTGTAGTGGTTACAACCTCTGTTCTGTTAGCTAGGCGCGTACGCCGTAGATGTCCCAAATGATGTGAGTTCGATCCCCGCTGAGGGCACTCAAAAAGATCAAAATTTATTTGTCAGATGATGCTCAGGGTTGAAATAACAGTAACATTGTTTGATTATATACTAGACATTCAGAAATGTTTATAAAAGATATACAAACAGACTCATTGCAATTAATCAGTTTGAAAAAAAAAATCTTACTTGTCAAATGATATTGGACATAAATCAATTTAAAACTAATGTATTAAGAAAAACAAATCACGTTTTAAACAGTGTCTAATATATCTTTTCGTGATATTAATCATGAACCTTACTCCGGCCTGATGCACCCTGTAATTTTTCTAAGGTTAAAAGGAGAAAATAACATTAACTGTAACAGAAGACATTTTACAGACTAATGAGGTTTTACTTTGCTGTTATCGTCTTTATCGTCTTTGGTTACATGTGTTTTACGGGTAAGTATTACTTAGATTAGAAACTTTTATTGTTAATAAGCTGATAAACATATCACAGTTTTTTGTTTTTTTTTTTTGTTCCAGTGATATTAGCAAACTAGGATAAAGATAATCCTTGTTTTTGTCCATCTACAGAGGAAAAAGGCTGTTACTATACACCTTTTTATTTTACGACTTTAAAATAAAAACAAATTCAAATGTTATCTAGATTTCAAGATAAATATGACAGAAAACCTTTAACATCATTTCATGTTCATTTTATCATCTTTTTCATGTTCATCGCCTGTAAATAACGTATATAGCGTTGCACGGGCGTAAAACACCAACTCACTCACTCACTCGGTCAGTCCGTATTTTCGTTACTTTAATTTTTTGTTATAGATTTCTCAGCATCTATCAATTGAATGATTTTATATTTCGTTTGCAGCTTCAAGGAAAGTTCTTATATACTGTAAAACGGGAAATTTTTGCGGTCGGTTGACCCAATCCGATTTTGTGCAGTTTTAAATTCGTGGTCCTAAAGCCGATCCAAAAAAATATGTACTGTTATTTGTGTAAATGTCCGATCTCAGTATCATTAAACCGTTACATGCAAGATGGATTGTCAAAACATTTAAACAATTATCTCTGAAGTGTGACCTGATCAAGAGTGCCTTTACTGCCGCGGGTATTTAACTGTCAATCAATGGTCATAACTGTCTTTGATGTATACCGAACTGTGTAATTGTGGTCTTTATTCTGATAGCCATGACGCTTGGGTGTTTTTATATCAACGATGTTTTAAAACAATGAAATAGTGCTTACATTGATTAAAATATGTTTTATTGTAATAAATAAAAGTTTTGATAGATTTTATTCGTTTCAATAAATACTTTAAAACACAATCAGCCCGTAAATTTAGGTCATAACAAGGTATGTCTTTGTCATTTGTTTAATAAACGATGTTGATTTTAAGTAACAACGGAAGCTACATATTTTTCAGTTCAGCCTTTAAAATTCCGACTAAATTTCGCGGCAGTTTTATTTTCGCGCTGTTGTCCTTACCGCGAAAATAGCGAAAATTTAACTTCCGCGAACATTTCCCGGTTTACAGTAATCAATCCGTTATGTAGTACGTCGCTACTTTTCTTCCAGATTGACGAGACGAATTTCCAATTCAACATGTTGGGTATCTAAAATATGTTACCGTGTTTAAATTGTATATTTGATAATTCGGTTGAGGGTTCCTATACGAAAACATATTTGCCCGCTCCTGTGTCAAAACTTTTGCTGCAATACTATCACAATTTTAAAAAAAATCTTTGTATGCCTTCATATTCATAACAATAATTGTTAAAAAAAAAGCCAGGCGTAGTAAATGTAACTGCTTCAAATTTTGTTGATCAGTGATGGTTAGCGTTGTTGGTGAACCTTTTTCCCAAGGGGGTTAGTTCTCTCTGGTATCGAACACACCAAAGCAATGAAATTATCCCGATATTATCCATATCGGTTCCACACAAAAAAAAATCTGGAAAAGGCTTTTTCAAACTCAAGGAAATTTGCTATTATAAATCATAGTTCTTCTTTTTTCCCAAACATTTTAAAAAGATATTTTTACACGTTTGACTAACTTTGCAGTATGTTTGATTTCCTTATTGACACTCTCGTTTTGACTTGAGTTCACATTGCTAAATGCGGTTTGGTCGTTATGTTTGTTTTTATGTTTGTTGTGTGGTTTGTTTCGTTGTGATGATCATTTTGTCTACCGACTTTGATCTTGTTTTTTTTTCCGGTATAATGATGTTTGATTACTTGCCATACGAAAAACTAAAATGTCGCCTGAAAAAAACTTCTCAAAAAAGCCTTTTCAAACTATAGGAATTTTGTTGTTTTGGTTAATAACTCTACATTCTTTTCCGAAACATCTTTCAAAGATAAAATTTCTTAAACACTGTAACAAGTTTGCAGTATGCTTGATTTCCTCATTGACAACATATTTGTCACCTTCGGATGAGAGATTTTTCAACAACAGATCGGCATTCCAATGGGCACAAACTGTGCTCCTCTCCTCGTCGATTTGTTTTTATACTCTTACGAGACTGAATTTTTTCAGGGATTCGTAAAGAACAAGATGATGGAAGAGGCAAGGTTATTTAATCTTACTTTCAGATATATTGATGATGTCCTTTCTATCAATAACACTTTATTTGGTAGATGGATTCCTTCAATATATTCTCGAGAATCGGAGATTAAAGAGACCAACGAATCAAATTGCTTCACGTTTTTCTTGGATTTGCACCTCGAATTTGACCCAGGTGGTAATCTCAGTACCAAAAAATTACGATAAAAGAGACGATTTTAATTTTCAAATTATTAATTTTCCTAATCTACAGAGCAATATACCTACTTCTCCTGCATACGGTGTTTATATTTCACAACTTATTCGATATGCCAGAGCTTGCACACATTTCACAGATTTTTTGATCAGACACCGATTTCTTCGTGACCGACTTTTGGAGCAGGGCTATAAGAAAATACGTGTCATACGATCCCTAAAAAAAATTTTCTTCGTTATCAGCCACTAGTAGAAAGTTCAAAATCGAGTTAAAAGATATGGTGGTCAATTGTTTTAATTAGTGTATGACTGGTCTGCTGTACTGAAATGATTACCTCAATATCTTTATTGTGTCTCACAACTATGTTGTGTTCTATGGTCATTACCGGATCCTAAAATCGAAATGGAATGGGAGGTTTGGCGCCATAAAATGGTCTAACCCACCATTTCGTTTGAAATGCCTGTACCAATTCAGGACCATTGCGATCCACCAATTCTCCGGTATGACTGATTCGTTTGTGTCATTTTCTCTGGACTATAAGATTGATCATTCAAGTTCGGTAGTTTTGTTATTACCTTATTTAAACCTTTGTTTCTTACCAAATATTTATCACATTTGAAAGAGAGATTTTTCAACATCAAATTTGCATTACAATGGGAACATTGTGCTCCTTCCCCCGAAGACTTGTTTTTATACTCTTGTGATATTTTATTCCTCCAAATATTCGTAAAGAACAAGAAGATAAAAGAGATCATTTTCAGATGTATTGATGTTGTCCTTTCGGTAAACAGCACATCGTTTGGTCGATGGATTCCTTTGATATACCCTTTAAAATTATAAGGTAAAGGAACTAGCGAAAAGAATTGTTTCACGTCATCTTTGTTTTGCGTTTGGAATTTGACTAGGGGGCTCATTGCAGTACAAAAAGTTAACACAAAAGAGACGACTTTACTTTCAAAATTAAAAAATTTCCCTACAGCAAAGAAAACCTACTTACATCACTTGCTTAAGGTGCTCACATTTCACAACTTTTTAATATGAAATGGCAGGGTTGGTATAATCTTTTTCAGAATTTTTTATACGATACCGCTATCTTCGTGGACACCTTTTAAGCAAAGGATATAAGACAAGAGGATCACATGAGCCTGATTCGCTAACCTGACATATCTGCCTGAAGTATAGCTTATTAGGCAAATTAATCTATTTGACATTGAAAGGGTCATAAGTTTAAAAAGGGGGTCATTTGACAATATGGTTTAACTTAATGTAGTAATGATTGTACAGAGTAATACTTTAGCAATTGAAACCTTTTAATAATTTTCTTTCCTTCAACATCCTTAGAGGAATAATCCCTAAGATAAACAGTATTACAATCTTGACTTTATTTTATATTTTGTAGATCATCATGCCATGCAATTTACATTTCTTAAATATATCATATAGATTTTAAGATATTGAGCTTAGATACATTTTTCTAAGTGCTAAATTCATAAAAAAATGAAATAAAAGGGCAATTACTCTTTCATGGGTTGTTGGATCTTTTTCAAAATTTCATGGCTGGTTGATCATGAGGTGTTGATCACTTTTGTTCTCAATCAGAGTTTAAAAATCTGTCACCCTTTTTGAGTTATTAACAAAAAACTGCACTTTACCCCAATGTTCTATTTTAGCCACAGCGGCCATGTTTTACAACCAATCAAAAATATCCGCGTAAGTTCTATACACATAATGCTAATATATAACCATAATAAGTTTGGTTTTCATTGGACTTATGATGTCAGAGGAGTTAAACATTTTCAATGTAATCAGGAAATGCTGTGAAAATAATTAATTTTGATGTTCTAAGGGAAATAACCCCTGAAAGAATGACCCTACAAGGATGACTCTATACATATTTTGTAGATCTTGATGTGCTGATCAATATGCAATATAAATTTCTCAAATATCTTATATGGTTTTTAAGATATTGAGCTTAATAGGTGCAATATGAGCAAAACATTCACAAAAAGGGCAGTATGGGTTGTTGGATCTTCTTCAAAATTTAAGAGCTAGTAGATCTTGAGGTGCTGATTACTTTTGTTTTTCAATAAAAAATCAAAATTTAAAAGTCTGTCACCGTTTTTGAGTTATTTGCATAAAACTGCAATTTTCCCCCTTTGTTTTATTTTTAGACACAGCGGCCATGTTTTACGACTAATAAAAAATCACCACATCAATTCTATACACCTAACGCTAATAAACAATTATATTAATTTTTGTTCCAATTGGGCTTAAAGTATCAGAGTAGTTAAAGTGTTCAATGTAAGAAGAAATGCTGCAAAAATGCTTATTTTGACGTTCTAAGGGCAATTACTTCTAAAAGGGAAGGTTCTACAACATTGACTTTATACATATTTTGTAGATCTTGATGTTTTAACAATATTCAATTTAAATCTTTCAGATATCTTGTATACTTTCCAAGATTTAGAGCTAAACTTGAAAAAAAATCCACAAAAGGGCAATAACCCCTAAATGGGGTTGGATTTTCTTCAAAATTTCAGGTTGAGTAGGTCTCAAGGTGCTAATCACTTAAATTATGGCCAAAAGTTTGATATATGTAGCTGTTTTTGAGTTATTTGCAAAAAAATGCATTTTACCTATATGTTCTATTTTAGCCACGGCGGCTATGTTTTACGACGAATAAAAAATCTGCTCATCAGTTCTCAGCACCGAATGCTAATAAACAGCCATACTAAGTTTGGTTGCGATTGGACTTTAGTGTCAGAGGAGTTAACGTTTTAAAAAATTTACGGACAACGGACGCCAAGTGATGACAAGAGCTCACCTGACCCTTCGCAACCGTTTTGTGCTTTGTGTTACTACTGGACCCGAAGTTTGCAATGGAAGAAGGGTGTTCGGCGCGCCATAAAACCAGGTTGAACCCACTATTTCTTTTGAAATACCTTTGCGGTCTTTATTCTTTTCAAAATGTCTCTCATGTTTTGTCATTTCTTTTCTTACCAACCATATCTGTGAGACGGTGGTAGTAGTACAACTCTTTCTTATTCACAGTAGTCAAAGAAGCAAAGAAGCAAAGAGGCACCAATAGGTCATTAGACTGTCAAAAGTCCGAAAGGGCAACGACGAAACCGGTAAACACGAACAAGAACAGCACGAAAAAACACAAAACACAAAATCCACCGAACAGAAATCAACAACGCGAACTCAAGTCGTAACAAGAGTGAACTCAGGTGCTCTGGAAAAGTATGCGGTTCCTGTCTGCTATAGCAGACCCATCGTAATTTCCAATTCAATATGTCAAATCCGGTAAAAGAAGACAAAACAAATTTCTACGACAAACCAACATCTGCACTTATTTGAGAGATAGAAATCCCATATTTGTCTACGAGTAAACGACGTCTACCGTAAAAATTCTTGAGTGAAGACAGCAACCGTGGATAAACATAACCCTGTGTCAGCAATTTTTGTTTCAAACGTGACGCACTGCCAAGGCAATCGATGTAATTCCCCCGCAAGTTCTGGAGTAACGAATCAACTGTGATATGAAGACTCCATAAGCAAGAGGAGTATAAAATGTATGAAAGTTTAAGATCTGTCAGCCTTATTTACTAATATAAGTTTTAATGTAGGGCAAAATAATGGTCTTAAATAGCTACCTATTTTGTGTCTTCCCACAATAAGTTTTGCCATGGTTAACCATAATGATAATATTCTTAATGATGATGGTAATAATAATAAGAAGTAACTGTCCAGTTGGCAAAAATAGGAAGTCCCCCACACTGCATGGTCGGGAAGTAAATGATAAGAAACAGTGTAAAAGCAATATGTCTCCCAACACTTAGTTTTTGGGAGATATGCCTAAGAATTAGTGTAATCGCAAAGCGATTCACATATGTCCCCTCACGTACCCATCTTATTCAATAAACTCCTATTTGAGAACATTCAACTGTTCACCGTTCTTCATAATGCATTGATTCAATTTTCATTTTAATCGGAACAAAGCACATTTTTATCGGAAGAGGCGGTCATTTTGAAATTTTCGATATTTTCGACTTCACGCCTCATTTCTTCATCCTTAAAAAAACAGATATCAATTGTCGTTAAAATCAGAACATATAATTCTAATATTTCCGGAAAGTGCCGGTGTTATATTGCCATTTTTCCCCCATGCCAGTTTTCCCCCCGGAAAATCTGGATAGATCTAGTTTTTTCCCCCGGGGTTAAAACTGGATCATTGCCATTTTTCCCCCTAGGAAAAATGACAATACGTATACATATTATAGATTATCCCCCATGCCAGTTTTTTCCCCATCGATGTTTAGCATATCTTAGCTTTTCAGTGGATACATGCGTACACCAGTCTGTGATTTTTTTTATGGAAAATGTAGCTTTAATATGATTTATACGCTTTTTCTTATGCTGGCGTCACACTGTCCCGATTTTGACATACGATGGACACACGAATGTGAAAATTTCAACTTCGTGCGAAGTTAGTCCCGAACTTGCAAAAAATCAAAATCAAAACCGAAGGGTATACGATTAGAACCGATGGCTAAGCGATCGGAAAAGTAGCACATACGAATAGCTGCGAACCGATTACGAAGTTGTTACGATGTTATCAAGATTAGTCGAGAAGTAGTTCCGAAGGAGACACGAAGTTATACGACGGCTGTACGACGTCGTGTTTAGCATACGATGAGTCTACGAAGCATCACGATGGGTATACGAAGTATGAAATGTAATAACGCATTTGCAATAAGATTACATAGTCTAGTCTATATAAATTGTCCTCTGCAGCCTCTAATTAGTATTTATGGACAACAAGTTATAACTATATTTTATTGACCAGGTTTGTCACGGATCAATTATTTCGGGCTTCTTCGATTAAATCTTACCTAAAAGATAGATAAAATTAAGCTCCGCACAACCTTGCGAATAAAATAGAGTAATTAAACGATGGCTCTTCAAGCAAACCCCTGCTGTCCATGATGTCAATCAGTAAGAGTAGATAAGACATTTGATCTAAAGCTAATATGTAGAGCCTGTTAAGATAGAACAAAAAAGATGACGCTACTTTATCTTGTTTTGTTTGTGTGAGTTGACCGAAGCACACATAATCTGAAAACAAGAAGAATATGTTGTAACTATGTAGAAAGTTCAATATTTTTAGCTGTTGCAAACGATTCTTGAACAAAGTGTGACCACCTTATAATACAAAACTTCGTTACCGGTCCTATACCGGTATCTAAGTCCAAAGGTCCCGTGAATATTTGCGGACCGAAACGGAATGTAAACTTGATCTCAGTAACCCGTAATGGTGGACTGGCATACAGTACATACCAAAAAGCAGTTTAATAACTATTAATAATTAAGGGTTTAGAAAAAAGTGTGGGAAACTGATATTTCAGTGAATTTCCAAAGTTCAAAGGGTCCAGTAAAAAATTGCGGACCGTAACAACGCGTTAACTTGATCTTTAACTCATCATGGTAAGACTCACATACCAAAATCAGTTTAAAGTTTAATATCTATATATAATGTTTTTAAAAAAGTGTGGAAAAGTTATTGTGACAGCGAGACGGCCAGACAAATCCACGGGCAGACGGAGTGCAAACCTAAAGTCCCCTTCGGCTTTTGTCGGTAGGGGACTGATAAAAACTAAAGTAAGTTTAAAATGTTTAAACCTTTATTTCTGAATTTCTTATTAAAAGATGCCACAAAAGCCTGGACGAGGACGCGAAAGAGGGAAGCGTCTTGCAGGAAAGAACAGGACGAAAAGAAAAGCGTCAGAAGATTCTAGATCAAGACTGTCTTCGCTTTGTTATGTCTTTTCTTCTTGTACTTTTGAGACTGATCATTGTAGTTCCATTTTTTTTATTTCCTTTATCAATTTTCAAAACTAAAAAAAATATGAATAGAGAATTAATGAGGATACTTGTATCATAAGCTGCTGTCTTGTAAGTCTTCCTCCTGCTGCATTTTAATTATGAGGAAAAAAAACAGAGCTATACATTTTTTGTACATGTACTAACTTTTCTTTTTCTAAACGATTAATTGTAACACACACGTAACTGAAATGGATTAATAAATGACCCTTTAAGGCACTTTTGACACGTTTGATATTTTTTTACTTCAGAAATCGTACTGCTTTGACCAGTGCCGTGTTTCCATCTCCGTGCCATTACTCTATGCCATTACATTAGTTACGACGGATATACGAATACAAAGCGAGGTCTTCGCGACGCCGTGTTTCCTTCGCACCACCTTCGGAGAGCTTCTCGTTTTATTCGTGCCGCCATCGTAATATAAATTAAGCCGAAGACACTTAAAAGGCAACACGATATCAGAAGATGCTTTCACGAAGGCATTACGATAGAAAAGATGGATTAACGAACACAACACGAACAAGGACCTTCGCACGAACCTTCGGGAGTTTTTTAACATGTTAAAAAATAAGGAAGGCATTACGAAGTTGCTCCCGAAGTTGGAATATATCAACCGATGGTGCTACGATGGTAAAAGATGGCAACACGAATAGCGCGATTTGAAAACGATCACTCCCGATTTTAAAAATATCCATAATCGTGTTTCCATCGGGGTCAAAATCGGGATAGTGTGACGCCAGCATAATGAAAATAAAATATTTAAAGTTAGTATCTTATAAATAATTTTTATTTATATTCTGATCTTACACTTTTGAGGTAATCTATATGGTAAGAAATATTTGAGGTACGGATTCAGTATTGAAAGCATTATCATCATTAGAAAAACATAGTTTCATCTTTTAAATACCAAGTCGTTTATGCTTTATTCAATGAAAGATCAAAAACAATAGATCTCTTAGCAATTGACAATGACTTGGCTTTGTGTCAATATGAGGTGAACAAGTTTTACATTATATTGCATGTCTACTGCATGGTTCAATTTAACTCGTATTCATATTTACTTTGGGTTGTCTTTCATTCTAGCTTTTATGTGCCAACGACGACGACATGTCGGAATAGGACAGTGCACATGTTAAATTTTAAGTCCGACCATGCTATGAAAATTACTACGAAAACCGCACAGGGAATGATAATTGGCAGGATTGTTTAGTATGACCAAATGTATTTCCTAGGGGGATGTTCAGCCCTATAGACCTTTAAAGATTTCTGTTTGGTGTCCTCTGTTGGATATACATGTCCCATAGATTAATTCTTCCAGAAGTCTTTATCAAAGATTATGTTTGTAATCTATTTGTTTTTTATGAAGAAGGGGGTCTTCTTTGACATTTTATGATAAGTTTAGAACCTTATGCATTATAATCTACCTTCTTATAGAAAAAAGTAGGTATTTGAAATCCCAAGGATGAAAATAATGTTGTACATGACTGTAATAGAAATTTAGAATTACGAAAAAAAAAACATATGTAGAAAAAGAAAAACAGAAAATAAATCTTTTAAATTTTGATATTTTACATGATATAAGTACAATTAAGTACACTCTGTCCCAAACAATCTTTCGGCAAGTAGGAACCACTAGTTACTTCTTAAAACAGTCATTAGCGCCGAGGACAGAGGACCTAAAAACATATGTTTAAGTGGTAATTGTTTATACATGCTGTTAAATGTTTGTGTATGGTCCTCACAATCCTGATAATGCGAATAATATTGCAATAAATTTTGATTGCAAAACAGCGAGCATCAAATACTGGTCACATCGAAGACTGCTAGCTGGCTGTTTTTCATTGCATATTTTTGTACTCATGCAAACAAAGTTTGGGGGTATAAAGTAGTCACCCAGTCTGTGTGTCTGTCTATTTATCTAGCATTAAAGCACAACTCCCCCTAAATTGCTTGAACTATGGAAATATCGTTTTTTTTTTTATTTCATCGTGACGTCGGTGACGTTACATCGTAAGGGGGAAAAATGAGCTTTTTGCTTATAAAGGGGGAAAAACTGGACTGATCCTATTTGTCCCCCCGGAAAAACTGGCATGGGGGAAAATCTACAATAGAACAGCGGCCATTTTAATTTTTCAATATTTTCGACTTCGTGCCTCAAATTGTCATCCTATAAAACCCCTAGGTATCAATTTTCATTTCAAACGGGAACAAGTTTCATTATTGCCGGAAGTGACAACCAGTTTGAAATTTTCTACATTTTCGACTTCACGCCTCAATTTGTGTGCAATAGCAGGCAGGAACCTCTTACTTTCGGAAAACCTTCACTCTTGCTACCAATTAGGTTAGCGTTGTTAATTTCCGTTCGGTTAATTTCATGTTTTTGTGTTTCTTCGTGCTCTTCTTGTTCGTGTTTACCGGTTTTGTCCTTTCGAATGCCCCATTGAATCGGTGCCTCTTTGCTCCTTTAAAAAACACCAGAGGTCAATTTTCGTTAAAATAAAAAAAAAAGTATAATTTTTCAAGGAAGTGCCGGCCATTTTGAGTTTTTAACAATATTTTCGACCTTGTTCCTTAAAATGTTGTCCTATAAAATCTCTTAACGTCAGATTTGGTTCAAATTGGAAAGAGATTCCGAACAATATTTACTGGAAATAGCAGACTAGTCAAAATTTTCAAAAAAACAGAAATGAACCGGGCACACCACATTTACCTTAAATACTAGTGTTAAAATACTATGGTTTTATATAATACTGTGGATTTATATAATATCGAGGGTTCCAATTTTTGTGCTTTTATAAAAATTGATAATTTCGTTGATTCTTCAATTCGTAGTTCTGAAGTCTGCAGCATACAGCTCAATGTCAAATTTCTTTTTTTCTGGAGTATCATATTTTGTGGGCCAATGCATTCCACGAAAAACACGAAAATTGATAAGTTGGAATATAAATGAAATCACAGTTAACAAATTTCAAAATACAAAAAAAGAAATTCGATTATTATTATTTTTTTTTTTGGGGGGGGGGGGCAAAATTTGGTATCCGTAAGTCTGACTTCCATTTTTTTAATGATACATCTTATAAATACCAAATAAAGGTAATAACAAAACTACCGAACTTGAATGATCAATCTCATAGTCCAGAGAAAATGACAAAAATCAGTCATACCGGAGAACTGGTGGATCGCAATGGTCCTGACTTGGTACAGGCATTTCAAACGAAATGGTGGGTTAAACCAGGTGTTATGGCGCCAAACCTCCCTCCTCCACCGCGATCTCCAAGTCCACAACACACATATAGTAACATAGAATTGTGTGACAGTGTAAAATTCCCTTAACCCATAATAAATAGCTACGTAAAATAGTGTGACACTAAAATTTTCCCGGAATTAGGCTTTATAAGTAAAAAATAATAGGACATGTAGGATATAAACATTATCAAGATCAAAACACAGAAGCTTTTGTCTGGAACTTTGTTGTAATTTTCATTTGAGAGAAACACAAAACCAGAAGAATTAAAGACCGCAATGGTCCTGACTTGGTACAGGCACTTCCAAAGAAGTGGTGGGTTAAACCAGGTTTTATGGCGCCAAACCTCCCTCTTCCATTGCGATCTTAGGATCCGGTAATGACCATAGAACACAACATAGTTGTGAGACACAATAGGGATATTGAGGTGATCATCTCAGTACAGCAGACCAGTCAAACACTAATAAAACAATTAACTATCATATCTTTTAACTCAATTTTGAACTTTTCTACTAGTGGCTGATAACGAAAAAAAGAATTTTTTTAGTGATCGTATGAGACGTATTTTCTTATAGCCCTGCTTCAAAAGTCGGTCACGAAGAAACCGGTGTCTGATCAAAAAATCTGTGAAATGTGTGCAAGCTCTGGCATATCGAATAAGTTGAGAAATATAAACACCGTATGCAGGAGAAGTAGGTATATTGCTCTGTAGATTAGGAAAATTAATAATTTGAAAATTAAAATCGTCTCGTTTATCGTAAATTTTTGTACTGAGATGACCACCTGGGTCAAATTCGAGGTGCAAATCCAAGAAAGACGTGAAGCAATTAGATTCGGTGGTCTCTTTAATCTCCAATTCCGGAGGATATATTGAAGGAATCCAACTACCAAATGAAGTGTTATTGACAGAAAGGACATCATCAATATATCTGAATGTAAGATTAAATGACCTTGCCTCTTTCATCATCTTGTTCTTTACGAATCCCTGAAGAAATTCAGTCTCGTAAGAGTATAAAAACAAATCGACGAGGAGAGGAGCACAGTTTGTGCCCATTGGAATGTCGATTTGTTGTTGAAAAATCTCTCCTCCGAAGGTGACAAATATGTTGTCAATGAGGAAATCAAGCATACTGCAAACTTGTTCCAGTGTGTAACAAATTTTATCTTTAAAAGATGTTTTGGAAAAGAATGTAGAATTATAACCCAAAACAACAAAATTCCTTGAGTTTGAAAAGGCTTTTTCGAGAAGTTTTTTCAGGCGACATTTTAGTTTTTCGTGTGGCAAGGTAGTGTATAAAGTTGAAAAATCGAACGTTTTCAAAGAGTGAACCTCAGAAAATGATCTAGATTTAAAATGATCTAACAAATCTTTTGAGTTTTTCAAAATCCACATATGGTTAATTCCACTACGATTATAAATAGTGTCGCAGTATGCTTGTTGACCTTCTTTGACAGCAGACAAGATTTTAGTTAAATGAACGGACAGCTCTGTAGTTGAACATGATGAAGATCCAGCTATATACCTTTCTTTGTACGGATTTTTGTGAAGTTTAGGTATCCAGTACAAATATGGTAACTCTTTATGTTCCTCTTTCATTGGAATATTGAAAGAGGACATAAAAGAGCTATGGTTGGCTATGATTTCATCTTTGTTAAATGTAGTCCGTGTGTATGTAGCACTAGCGGAAGTATTACCATCAATGCCTAGTTCTTTTATTAGACAATTGTAATAATGTGCTTTACATACAAAAACTATATTATTGGAAGCCTTGTCTGCTGGCGTGACAACATACCTGTCATGTAAGGAAGAGAGACAATTGAGAGCTTCACGATCTCTAAATACAGAAGAAGGCCGGGGGTTCACACATTTGCGAAGTTTGTCTATTCGGCTTCGTACAAGAGATCGGATAGTCCTTACCCAGTCCGACAGTGATTCAAGCTCTGGTTCTTGGTCCTTTTCCCTCTCTATCCATGCTCTAGCATAGTCCTCCACAGCGTCCAAAAATATAGTGAAAGGAATTTTTCCTACTGAGATATCGGTTTAAAATGCCGGGGAAAATTCAACTTTGATTTTAAGGAGCCGTTTCATGTCCTTATTTACCTTATAGGGTGTCGTCCATTTCAGACTAAAATATAAATGCAAAACTTTAAACTCAATGAAACTTCAGATTCCTAACTTCAATGATGATATTTTAATCGTGCACACAAATTCACACTACATAATACCGATATTCTTTTAATAACAAGACACCGAGCAAAAACAATATGTCCCGACAGAACGTGTTATATATATATATAATAAAAAATAACAAGAACAAAATACAAATGACAACAAAGTTCCAGACAATAAATTTTGCTACGCCTGACGCGCGTTTCGTCTATTCAAGACTCATCAGAGGCGCTCTACCAAAAATATTGAAAATGCCCAATACTGTATGAATATGAAGAGCATAGAACAGTATAACCAAAAATACCAAACCGGGGAACCAAATTATTACTAAGATATTCAACCTATGTCTGGGGTAGGAAGAATCTTAGGGTTTAGACAATTTTGAAATTAAGACGGATAATTTTAAGCTTTGATGTATTCTCCAACTCAAAAGTGTTGGTGCCGGAGCGGGCTAACCTCGGGGAATTTAAACTGAGCAAAGATTTTAAACTGTAAATTTGTAAAATCCAATATAACAAAATCAATATATTTTAGGTAAATAAATTAATAAAGATCTAAATAAAAAAAAAACCTTGACCATTCGAATCAATACAGTGTAATTATAGATGATTTTATTTTTGCAGATGGCGCTGGTAAGTTTTATTTAAATTTCCATGAAGTAAGGCCAAAGGGACAAAACAAATAAAAACAATATTATTGCTTTAAGTTTTAATGGTCTAATAAATAGAGAGATTATATTTTTCTCAAATTTATCTTAGTATCTATATATTTGGACAATATTTTAAAAAGAATCTGTGCTAACAAAAATGATATATAAACCTTAACATGATGCACAACAACATTATTATGATGTTTGTATAATAATATTAATACCGTATATTAAGTGTTTTCGTGGTTAGCTTTTACCTTTTTCTTGATAAAAGGACATTCGTAATATAATTTTCGCTATTTCATATTCCAAGCTGTTACTTTATTTATTTAAGCTAATATTTCGCGTGTTCTTATTTTCGTGTTTCGGTGTTTGTCGTGAATAAAGCAAAAAAATAGACCATTAAAAAAAACTACCATCTAGAATGCTATGATACATTGTCAAAACTACCAGAAATTCCTACTATTAACGATTTAGCTGCCATATAAATTTTCGACCCGAACGAATAATCTTTAGAGGAGTTAAATAATTATATCGAGCAAATGGGCAAATCAACAAATCTTCAAAACAAACAAGTAAAATCAAATAACAACAATAAAACAGGAAACTGTCTTTAACGGTTTAACGAAATTAAGTATCACGGGTAATTCACGAAAGTTGGATTAATGTATTGCACTGTTTAAAGGTCGAATTTAAAATTAAATGCATCAGAATGATTTTTTCTGATAATAATTAACAATATAGTTTAATTATAACGAAGGAAGGGCACAACAATCAGCTTTGATAATTTTTATACATTGACATCATTGTTGTTCTTTAGATGTATGTTCTTCAATCTGTGACACAACATGCCCTTTTGGAAAAGTCTTTGATGAAAATGGCTGTGACACGTGCGTATGCAAAACAGGTAAATTATGGAGTTTCAGTTGATGAACTTTAATTCAATTATATACTTACGTAGAGGGATGCTTATGATATTATCATTGGCATTAAGGTATTTGTAAAATGAATTCAAAAAGGTCAAAATGTTGAAATCATCACATGTTTCCACTGTAAAAAATATAAAATTATGATGTTACTTTTTCTCAAATTTGAGTTTTTACGTTTGTTATTGCAGCACAATTTTCAGTGATATAAACATGAGAGCAAAAAAATAAATATAAAATGATAATGATCAGTAAGATGTGATATTTGGACACCCCAGCAATTAATTGAGAAAATGGAATTTCACTGATAATCTAATATTACGTAAAATGTCATATGTGATATGTAACACGCGTTTTATTAAAAGCATCCCTACTCGTTTTCTTGCTACATGGCAAGAGATGATGGCGCCCTTCAAATTAATTTTATCGACTAACATGGTGTTATTGTGGTCTATTTCAACCCACATGGATATACAAATTAAGATATTAAGGATGATCGCTGGTCAGTTAAAAAATAACAAGATCTCTAAATTTATATATTTAATAAAAAGTCCATAGGTAAAGGTACAAAATAAGTTTAAAAGATTCATAGGTCACCGAACTCGTTTTTGAGATATTAAGCCTTCAAAATTTGGCGGGAAAATGATTTCTCTGAATTGTTCATAGGTTTAACATTAGACTTGTTTAAGTGTAAAAACCTATGAAAAAATAACAAGAAATTTATTAAACTTTGTTAATTAGCCCTTTATGCTCTAATGAATAATAATTTAAAAAGAAAATAGGGTGTTAGTTGGCAAAAAATTATCACCATTTTAATGGTATAATCCAGAGGATTCTGAAAATCTGACAGAAATCTCAAAAGCTGACCAGCAATCATCCTTAAAAGCTGTTATCAGTCTTAGTATTTTTCATCATTCTATACAATTGCATTTTTATTCATTAGGTTGTGATGATAAAGTAATCTTTGTCCTCAATCAACAATGCCCTATAGGAGCCTGTCCCTACGGATACGTATGTAATCAACCCGACCCCCCTCATGAAGATAAGGGAGTGTGCTGTTCAGGTGAGAGAAACCTAATGCAACAATCAAAACTTTGCCAAAGAACAAAATCAAAGCTGAATTTACAGCAAAATAGCCCGTTACAACAAATTCATCAAAGTCCTTATAATTGGAAGCTATAAATTATTCATTTAAATTTCAAAATTGACTAAATACACAGGTTCTTCCTACCCCCAGACATACATTAATTATGTTAGTTTTATTTGATTTCTATGTAGTTCAGCATTTTTGGCTTTATTGTTTTATGCTCTTCATAATCATATAGTTTTTTTTCCAAAAGTTTGGGTGGAGCACCTTTGATGAGTCGCACGTCAGACGTAGCAAAATCTAATGTATTCAACTTTGCTGTAGTTTTAATTAAAATATCACACTAAAGTTCTATGAAGTAAAATGCATCCACCCAGCTCTAAACAACAAAAAGAAACAGCAGACACACATACGTTACTTTGACCACTATCATTACATATTCTCTTATGTTCAAGCAAAGACGGTAACTTAATGTCATTTTTATTCTTATGATTACGACAGTTTGTGCATATGGTCACCCAGCTCCTCAAACGTCTTGTGATGTTGAAAACAAATGCGATGAAGGATATACTTGTACTGAAATTCCGCCTAACTGGAGTGTATGTTGTCCAGGTAAACTTCTGAAAATAATTAACAAGTTTTAACCAAATGTTGTCGCAATTATGTCCCGCTTGTCTTCACCACAGTGAACTCACTAAAAGTTATATCTAGACCTTAAGTTCTTGCTATAAGAAGGACTATATGATCATGGTCATTAAGCTCTTGTCGTTGGTGTTACTACCGTACCCTAAGATCGCAATGGAATAGGGAGGTGTGCAATAAAACTTGTATACCTGAACCAAGTAATGACCATTGCAGTCTTTAATTTTGACTGGTGGGTCTTCCTTGTTTTTTTCTTTTCTATTGAACATTGAGATAAGTAATTTGTGATTGCCTTAATTAAGCTGATGACAATGTGAAACAAAACCATCAAAAAAATATGCATACCAACTAAAGTGAATCAAGAAATCCTTTTTTAAACTCAGGTGTTTACTCTCGTTACGACTTGAGTTCTTGTTCGTTATTGCTATTCAGTTTGTTTTAGATTCTTTATTTTGTCAATTCCTTTGTGCTGTTCTCGGGCTTATGATTTTTTAATGCCCTTTTGGTACATCTTTGTTTTTTTTACGGAATTTCGTAAGGACGTATGGACATGGATCAAACATATTAAGTTTATCGGTGTTGTATGATAATACTTCACTTAAGTATACAATGATAGATGCGTCTAGGATGGATGTTAGTCAATGCAAATTTTCTCATCGAGTTCTTCAACGTCCCGCTTGTCTTTACTTATTTTCTCAAGTTCTCTCAATTTCAACTTATATCGATTTTCGCTGTGTATGTTGTATTTATACTGGTACAACAAATCCCTAATTAAGCTGTCCAACGGTCAATATAGTAGTTCTTGTACACACTTATGATGTTTTTGGTGCTTTTTCTGCAGTTACAACAACATATTGTTTCATGTAAGGTGGACATTGTTATTCAACAGCAGCGTTGTCAAATGGAAGTTGGTTTAGTTTTCATTTTGCTCTTCAAAGAATAACTATATTTCAAAATCAATGACCTCTAACTTTAACACACTCTGGCAATACGTCACTACCTTTCTTTTGTCCTTTCCGCATATTTTCTGGGAAAGTCTTCAACTGAATCCATAATTGTTTTAAAATTATGGTTCAGTTGATGTTCCTAGTAGGACGATTTTTGACAAAACATTGCGAAGAAAGTAACTATCTTCGATGTTGAGGTCACCATTGACAACATGGCCAGAGGTACTAAATTTGAAGGTGGAACTTCGACAAGAACTGTCTGGTTCTTTAGTTTCAAGGTCATTGATTTGGAAGTCTTGCAACTCTTGTTTGTAGTTGAAGACCTTTTTGGCAATATGCATTTACAACATATCTTAATTACCCGTTTTTTAAGCAACTGTTGGTTGACCTGGATTTGGCTTTTCTGTTCACACTTTTATGGCTTTGAGTCTCTCGCTCAATACTTTTAGATTATGACCTTGAAATGTGTTGATTCAAATGCTGCAGATGAGAGGTTACTCCTTGAAATATGCATATACAGCACAACCCAATTAGCTGTTTTTATACCACTTTTGGTATTTGTATATCAAAACCTTTGTTAAAAAATGGACGTGGGAGAAAATAATGGTTGTCTTAACTGTTTTTGTGTGGAATTCCAACATATTTGAATAAGCGGTTGTAACCGATTATAGAATCAATAGCGGCCAGTCGATAAATGTTGGAATTAGGGTCAGTGAATAAAGTTTCTAGACATTCCTTTTATTTTTGAAAGGGGAATAAAATACAATTTAGTGAGACCCATTTTCTATGAATATGATTTTGTAGCTTATGTTAATATCTGAACAGAATACTCCGTGAAATTGATAAAGCTAGTGTTATGTACAATACTTAATTTTCACTTTTCCTAAGTATTTATATTTTTTTGTTTAAATTTATCCAGATAGTACAACGACCATGCTAAATTCAACAACCACACCTACTTCAACGACCTCGTTTTCAACTATGACCACGGCTACAACAGGAAAGTGGAAATTTTTTTAAAACATTTATTGTCCATATTTTAGGGACTTCATAATTTAAGAATAAGAGTGCTCAATATTTTCATTCGAAAAGATTATTGCATGCACTGATTTCGGCACAGTTCATGTTATCTTTAGTGATGAATCTTGACAGAATTTTTCACCGGAATCAATGGTTTTTTTCCGGAAGCAATCGGTTTTGTTATTTCTAAAAGCCTGTATTGGCAACCGGAGGTGGTGGTTAAACCAAAACAAATACCAACATTCAAATCTTCACTACTGTGGCGGTCATAACAAATGAATTACCTTTTATTGTCAATAAAACATTTAATACACTATATTGTGATTAGGAAACTTCATGCTTTCATAGTGGCATATCTGATGTTTATAAGTGAAGTCACGTCAAAATGATTTCTCTGCATTGTCCAGTGATTTATATCTGTTTCAGTTTTTGTAGCTTTGTACTTAAAAGCCTTTATAGAGCATTGAAATATCAATGCTTTCGTGATTTCAAGAGAAAAAATACTATGCATAATACTTAAGGGGAGCGAGACAATTTTAAACCTATGCAATTCAAAATCAATACCATTGATCTTTGCATTTGCAGGCGGAAACAATTCTGTAAACCTAATAACCGTCGACTTGAAAGGTTATTGTGCTTTTCCATGTGTTATGCAGAACCGTACTTATGAAGAGGTAGGGATTCACTCTGTGACCCAACGAATTTATCACAGTGAAGACCCTACAACAGTATCATTATATAGAAATAACACAGAAATTGAGAACCCAGAGATATGCATGGTGAGATCTGGACCTTTCTTCATGACAAGGTTAACTATCATCACTTATATTGTGTACATTCCATATTTTGCATATCTGCCAGTTTATTTGTATAATTTATGAAAGGATGTATGTCTTTTTTAAATGTGATCATTTCAATTGCAAAAGTCATCATTATTTTTTTTTTGCATTTCTATTTTACGACTGATGAATATTCCCGGCAATATCTATTGCATTTAAATGTGTGACTTTATTATTGATGTATTTCAGACAGGCCATTGAAGGCAACGAAACCCATGGAATGTATAGGTGTTCAAAATATATAATGAATGACCCAAATGGCGATACTTTTACCATTTATCTGACAGAGTCAAGTATGCACACAGAGTTACATAAGTCAATTATATAGTCCTTGTTATAATCAAATTTAATTTATGGTCCTTTTTCTTTCACTTTAATTAAGTTATCGTTTCATCATATTTTATCAATTGAAAGAATGATATGATACATATACAACTATGGCTTTTACCTTTTTGCAACTAAAACCTGAATCAGTAAAGATCTGCATATTGAATATTCGATTAAAAACTTTTAGATCATGTTAAAACTGTACTATTTTCTTTTATAGTGGTATTTCAAGATCGTCCAGGTATCTTATGTGACGTATGCAACAGACCCATGACACCTACTATAATAAAAGGTAGGTCAAAATTGAAATTCAACGGCAAATGCATTGATGACAAACAAATAAAGAAAGCCAAGTATGTATTTAGAATACTTTGTCACAGCTCGAAGTTCATGAAAGAGACTGGGATTATCATTTTTTGCCTATCTAATGATTAGAAAACAGACAAATACACAGACTACTACCCGACTCTGTACTGTCATAATAGATTAATATTAATCTTCATTGAGAACTGATAACATTGTGTAAATTGACCCTTTTTTATGACACATGGTAGACATTCAAGGGATTAAAATACTAGTATACAAATTTTGTTTCCATTGCAAACATATATTACGAAGCATACAATTTTAATTTTTAAACTAGTAAAAAAACTGTTTTGGTGCACTAAAACTGATGACTCCCTTTCCTAAATTTGGCAAGCTCAACCTCATTGTTCAATGTCATGATCACTTTGAAACCTGACGCATTGTTAAATGATGATATATATAAATTCTTACACCCCAGCTCTATTGTTTAAGTAGAACTTTCATTTTCAGAAACTTTCTTTGTGTGAATAACTCTTTTGTTCTAAGAACAATAGGTTTTATTCACAATGGCAAAAACAGGGGTTTCCAGATACCCCTGCTTTTGCGCTTGTGAACACACCTCATGTTCATAGAACAAAAGAGCTACTTACACAAAGAAACCTGTAATAGGCAGCCCAGGGCATCTAAGAAGGAAATGAAAACTGTTCACTTTATAAAAATAAAAATAAGGTTTAAATCACTTCTAATTTAAAAGTAGCAAAATAAAAGAAAAACAGATAAAATAATACAAAACATGAAAAAGTGAAAATAAATAAACAAAACAAAACAGAAATATGTCCAAAAAACATATGCCCATATCTCGCAACATTTGAGACGG
This sequence comes from Arcuatula senhousia, assembly GCA_963971305.1. Classification (NCBI taxonomy): domain Eukaryota; kingdom Metazoa; phylum Mollusca; class Bivalvia; order Mytilida; family Mytilidae; genus Arcuatula; species Arcuatula senhousia. The sequence goes on from CAXARO010001169.1 coordinate 41,234, forward strand.
ACGAATAAACGGACGGACGGACGGACGAACGTATCCGACTTCTACATACCCCAATAACTTTCGTAGATGGGACATAAAAGTGGGTCGAAAGTAGAAATGGCCGGTTTTCGTTAAACAGGAAGTAGGTAGGCAATAGACCTGAAATTAATATGGGACCCATGCTGATTACCAAATATCAAAAGGATGTAATACGAGGATGCTGAGAAAACTATTAAGAAAAATGTCCATAATTGACCATTAATGTAAAAAAGTTAAGTAAGCCAGCAAACAGGAAGTAGATGAACGAAAGACTCTACTGTGGGACATCGTACTGCTAACAAAATACAAAATATCAAATTAAAATGGACTAAATATTCTTCAAATATGCAATTCCCTCAACTAAAATTACCTGCTCTCAGAAATGAACGATATTCAAAAGGACAGCAGCCAAAGTACGTCCGTCTTCCTTGATGGTCATATAAAAACTGAATGAAACTTAAAAGATCTTCAGTTTAAAAGCGTTCACTGTTTAATTAGCATGATATAAAATCATCAGTTATTTGTAAAGTAATTATTCTGTTTAACAAGTTGATTAATCTGTTTTAATCCTAAAATCATCTCAGTTGTTTAATATCATGAATAAAAGAGGCCACTATGTGGGGAAGAAAAAAATCAGAAATATGATTACTAACTGAATTTAATAACAATGTCACATTTTATTGCTTTCTATCAAAAATTTGTTAACTAGTTTTGTTCTAAGTTAACTGGGGTGTAAGTTAGTTATACTATTCGGTATACGGTGTTTCTGGATAAGAAACACCTTTACCTCATGGTATAACTATTACTTAATCTAAGCTCTATGCCAAAGGATATAACAGTTATGGCTTTTATATCTACGGTTAATATGATTATTCTATCTAAGGTAATTATGACTTTTATCTAAGGTTGATATGACTTGTATATCTAAGTTAATATGACTTTTATATCCTAGGTTAAAATGACTTTTAGATCTGAGATAAATGTCATATGAGGGTCACTCTAGTACCTGATATAAGAAGATCATCAATACACTTTGTCAAAGAAAAATCATGATAATGCAAGGGCATGTTTTGCATATCAAATTGGCAATAATTTGACCTTGATGGTCTAGACCATGTGAGGCCATTCTATTACATGACACATTGTATATGGTAATACATCCACATGTTAAATACCAAAGCTCTGTGTTAAAGGATAGAAGAGGTTAAGTCCAGACTCACTTTGAATGTACTATAAGTAGCATTTATTTGACCCAATGTCAAAGGTCAAGTCATTATGCTACACAACGCACTGTCCAATACTGATTCTCCCTCATGTCAAGTATCAAAGTCCTATGTCAAAGAATGTAATATGTAATTTGGCAATTATTTGTAGTCAAGGTCATAAAGCGGGTTTTTAATTGCTTAAATTATGAAAAATGTGATAGAAGAAGGGAATTCTGCATAATGCTTATTTAACCATTGTAAATAAAAATACAGATCTGGCCAAAATAAAATTCAACTGTCCAAGATTGCCACCCAATTAAAAATGGTGGATTTTTATGTAAAATATTATTTCATTATTATAATATATTTCTATAAAATTTTGATTAATAGCTACGATTTTGTAATAAGGATAATTTCATAACATAAACATGATGATTACCTGTAATATTGCATAAAAACAAAACTCCCGTGTAAGAAATGGCGGCAAAATGGTAACAATGGCGATTGTTTGTTGTCTTAATTTTACGATTCCATTTTAGTTATCTTTTAAGGTCTTGTATGGACTTTTTTATTAAATGATATGATAATTTTTTAACAAAATACTATTGGTAATATTTTAATCTATTAACAGTTACATATTTATTCATATTTGCAATATAAACAGTTGCAAAATTGACTTTAAAACAAAAATTCATATTTAACCTACATGTGTATATTTGAATCACTATAAGGCAGACTCATATTATTTACGTGTTTTGCTTCTTTGACCACTTATTTTTCAAAAACGTGAAGAAAACTTGACAATTGGATTGAAAATGCTAACAGGAATTTTCTCAATGGTGCAAATGAAGACAAACGAATTTGAAAATCGGACCCCAAAAAAGGTTTCATTTTTGGGCGTGGTCAATATTGACTTCGCTATTACGTTGCATCAGTTCTTGGTAAATAATAACCATTGAAATAGTTTTAAACTCGGATACTTGGTGTTGGGGATCAATGATATATCACCACTAAATTGGTTTTGGGTAGGGCTACACCATTCACTAGAAATAAGGTTACTGGGATTTACATTTTAGGAATAATGACTTTGGTTAAGTTCGTGGTTAAGGTCCATATATCAGATACTACATGTTGAGGGCCAATGGTATTTCACCACTAGATTTGCCTTGGATAACGTGACATCATACAATAGATATAACATCACTGTAACCTATATTGTACGCATTGATTACTTTGGTTCAATTCTTGATGAAGATCTAAGATGGACCCAGTCCTAACCTGTACAAAAGTGAACTAAAAGCAGACTTTAGGTCATCTTTTCTGGTCAGCTTTAGCTGTCGAAAGAGTGAACTTTCGTCAGGCCAAAGATGACTATGGTCCGCTTTCCTGGTCAGGTCTGCTTTTGAAAGTGGACCAGAGCGGACCTGACCTCTCCTCAGGTCTGGTCAGCTCGAAGCTGCCCGAGAGCTGTCCAGAGAATATGTCCGCTTTGGACGGCTTTTTATCAGTGCACAGGGCTTTAAATAAACTAACATGTTGTAAATTCAAATAAAATATAGCAATTTACTTATTCCTATCATTATTTTATCTAGTTAATAAATGTTTACTTGAAATAAACAAATATATTGTCATTTCAACCTAATTTTTTTTACGCATGAACACTTTTGATTATTTTCTTGGTAAAGATCTTTATCCTAGGAAATGCACATTCGGGTCAATGATATTTCACGAACGGGTAGTCCATCTTGTGGCTCAAAGACGTATTTTGTAGTTGGTTTTTATATTCAACCATTGGCTTGAAAATGATGACAAATAAAGATTTTTTCATTGCGTTAGTTTATAAAATTATAATATTTTTGGCAATTTTATTTCTTATACTGTTTCCTTTTTCTACGGAAAGGGTAAGGAAGCGGGTTAAAACAGATTCCAACCTAACTTTCAGAAGAAATGAGTGGGTGTTTGATTATTACAGATTTTTTAACGCACATGAGCTAAATCGTACCCTTGGTGTTCAGCTTTCAGAAAGAATGAAGTACTCATTTTTCCCGATAAAAATGATCGACCGCGGCAGGCATCTGCTTACTCTAATTTCTTACAGAGGTTTTATCCGTTTTTAAAGCGAGTCTTGAACACATAAATTTTTAATTGACTAGTGATTGATGTCGTTATATTAACAAAATTGCTATACGTAGTCAATGTCCCCCGCCGCCGCATTAAAGATAAAAATCAACTTAATTTAAAAAAAATAAATGCCTTTGTGATATGATTACCTACATATCATGACAAACAATCCTACAACATTTCGTCAAAATCAGAGCTCACAAAGTGTTCCTTTAACCTAAAATGAACAAAGTCGATAATGTCCCATAACTCCTATAAAATTTGTCGAATCAAAATGACGGCAAGATATGATCAACTTCATATCTTGACAAACAATCCTACAAAATGAAAATGTCATGAAAATTCGTTGAGCGGTCTCAGAGGAGTTTCAATATGAAATATATTTAGATTGGAAACTAAAAGTAAAAAAAATATCTATAAGGAATATATTCACTAGACAATGATTTACAGTGGATATTCAATAAATGCTGTATATTTAAATGCTTTCATTTATATAAAAATAGCATCCATAATATATGTATGCGATGCCATCAAATCTGGATAAACCCACCAAATCTTTCAAAATGTATGTACAAAGACTGAACTATTGTGATCTTAACTTCTCCGATTTAGTTTAAACATATTTTATTTGTAATAAAACAAAATGGATTGGACACAAGTAAATTCATTCTTAGATAGTCCTCTCTGCAATACAATGAAAGACATTACAATGAAATATATAATAAGGTACAAGATCGAGCATTCTTAAATTAAATAGAAAAGAAATCTAATTTACGAGCTATTAGCAAATAATAAAACAACGATAGAAGTATACAGAAATAATGGAATTTCACAAAAAAAGAAAGAAAAAAGTGAATGAAAGAGAAAAAAGACAAAGTGCTGATGAGATGATTGTCCACTTAGAAAATCTACGTAATAGTAAATCTTTCCTATGACCTAGAATGAACAAAGTCGATAAAGTCCGATAACTCCTATAAAAATTGTTGAATCAACATGGCGGTGCAATATGATCAATTACATATCATGACAAACAATCCTACAAAATTTCATTAAAATCCGTTCAGCGGTCTCAGAAAAGTTGCGCTCACAAAAGAGTGACGGACGCACGGACGCACGGACGGACGAAGACCATTACTAGGTCCCTCTGTCGCGCTGCGGCGGGGGACAAAAACAGACCCTTTACCATTAGGATACCCAAGCCACTATTTAAATATCAATATATAGCATATCCAAATTAACCATCGATACCCGCGTATTGGTATTTGTAATTTTGAAACCACTAGGCAATAACCGCTGCTGGTTGACCAGAAGTCCGCGAGGGTAAGTACAAACCTGGTCGTCAGACTTGTCTGACACGATTTACCATAAAATTTCTTAATTTTTGTCGCTGAAATTTCCAATTTTTAAATTTGAAGTTGTGAAAACACCAGGTTTTTCCTTGTAGTGCACATAAACGATATCCTCGGTGCTGGATTTGGCTTCCTTTTTCGAACGTTTTGGTTTTGAGTTCTTTTTCGTTTTCAACAGTTTTGGAATTTGATCTTCCAATGTTTTGATTTAATTGATACTGACGAGAGGTTACTCCTTAAAATATCGATAAAAAGCATATCCAAATTAAAATTTTATACCCGCGTATTGGTATTTGTAATTTTGAAACCGCTTGGCAATAACCGCTACTGGTGGACCAGATGTCCCCAAAGGTAATCAAAAGCCTGGTCGTCAGACTTGTCTGACACGATTTACCCTAGAATTTCTTATGTTTTTGTCGCTGAAATTTCCGATTTTTGAATTCAAAATTGTTTGAAACACCAGGTTTCTTTTCTTGTAATGCACATGGTTGATATCCTAGGTGCTGGATTTGGCTTCCTTGTTCGAATGTATGGTTTTGAGTACTTCTCATTTTAACAGTTTTGGAATTTGACCTTCAAATGTTTTGTTTTAAATGCTACTGATGAGAGGTTACTCATTAAAATATCGATTTATAGCATTGTAATGACGATATTGTTAGCAAAAAAAAAAGTAAAAATAGAAAGTTTGAATTATAAAATAATATAAAATCAGTTTAATAAGAAAGTTGATTAAATAAGTAAAAGGTAATGAAAAGGTTAATATAAAATAAATGTTTATTATTATTTTAAGTTTAGAAGTTTAAATTGAGAAATAAAAATAAATGTCACATAAAAGTTACATAAGATTATAGGGAAGAATTAAAAATAAAAAGAAATAAATCCATAAGTGTTATTTTCCATTAAAAGATTATTTTGGCATGTTTGAGATTGTACAATTTATGTAATCCCTTCTGGTAAGATAAAAAGGCGACAAAAGGATAATAAGACAAAATTAACTCTATTGTACTTTATAATTAAACAGTCTAGAAAGTTTCATTGGTCAAATAAATTATATGTTTTAATAAGAATAATATATCAACCAATCAAAATACATATCTGGTAAGGTCTTAGTCCCAAACTACCACGTGGGACGGGACAACACGATCCCAATCCAAAACGTCACTTTACTTTTGGATTGCGGTCATTAAAGATCTAAACCTTATTTGTTTTATTTACCAGGTGTGTATCTTTGATAACTATTTCGAAAAAGAAACTTTATTTTAAACTTAGTTTAAAGAACTTTAATTAATTTAAGAAAGTATTTTAAAACAGTTTGAATAATTGAATAATGATAAATTTAGTAAATAAAAAATAATATTTATTAAAACGAGACATGATGCATTATCTGTACACTTTGTATATATCTTTTATTTGACTTTACTTTTGGATTGCGGTCATTAAAGATCTAAACCTTATTTGTTTTATTTACCAGGGCCACGCCTCGAAAGAACGTCACCGCAATACCCGCATTTCCCCAAGGTGCCCATGTTATCATTCAAGATGTAGTTTACGGAAAACGATAGTGAAACCCCCTAAATAGGGATGGACTTAATCAAAGAACAAATGTAGTTCCAAACAAAATAACTTGTCCATTTCGTTTTGGAGGGAAAGGGGAGACAACACAATGACACGACGTCTCTCCCCCCTTTGTCTTCAGAACACCAACAATTATCTTCATCACAGAATGTCCAAATTAACCGTTTATACCTGCGTTTTGGTATTTGTAATAATGAATAAAGTGACCCAGTTAAAAGGAAAGGCATTCGTATTCTAGATGAATATCATAAATGGGAAAACACTTTTATTGAAATACATTTTTAAAATCGTTTTTGACATCATGTTTTAGTATGTCCAATCGTATTCTAAACAATGCAACTGCATTTGAAATTTTAAAGCTACGTAAGTTATCTTTATTACTTTCGCAGGGTATGAACAAAGAAATTTGTTAAAAGAATCGTTATACTTTCATGAAACACTATTATACAATGTATTGACAAGTCCATGACACCACTTCAAACGATAAGCGAAACGTACGATAGTCCTCAATAAAAAAAGGAAAATCCTCATTTTAGCAGTTTGACACCATGTTTTAACCGGTAGTTGCGTCTGTTCGCCATACTAATGTTGTACAATTATCCTAATAATGAAATCTCGGTCACTTTGAATGATTTGTAGAGTTATATTATGATTAAACATACCCACGTTGGCCATCGTGAAAAATTGATAGAAGAAAATGAAATGTGGAATAAATGTACGCGACACAACCTTTTAGCAAGGACGTGAAATTTAGTTTCCAAAGTAGAAGAGGCAATATGTAAATTGTAATAATTGTATCCTTATTTTGTAATGACCTGTTGAGTTAAATAAACATTAAACATTTTCATGTTGGCCATCGTGAAATAAATGATGCTTTCTTTCGGCAAGGACGTGAATTTTAGTCTCAAAAGTAGAAGAGGCAATATGAAAATGACTCATCGTTTATGAGAATAAATCTTTATGCCAAAGAATAACAAAGTTATGACACAGACATCCCTTGCATGTAACATTAGTATTAAGTTGACAATTAGGTCAAAGCTTAAGATCACTGTGATTTCAGACACACTGTTTAATGATGATACATCCTGTTGTCAAATATGAAAGTCATATGTCAAAGGATAAAAATAGATGTGGTCCAAACACGCTTTTCGTGAAAAATCAATTTTTTTTACGTTGTGGACAAAGGTCAAGGTGAAGTGAAAGTCGTTCTGGTATGTGACACAATGTCTTGTAGAGATACATCTTCATGCCAAATATCAAAGCCTTATGTCAAAGAATGAAAAAGTTATGGCGCAGGCCATGGCCAAACGTCAGTCAAGTTTAGGTCATTCTGGTTTGCCACTTCAGCCTATGGTTATACATCCAAATATCAAGTGTTTAAATTGGAAAAGGAAAAATATACCAAAGTGGGCGTGATATATATACATATTTGAAGCAATAACTTTTCATAAGCAGATATTGTATCTTTCATCTTGAACTTTAATCCTAACACTGGATAGTTAAAAAAGTATATTGAGATATTTACTTATTTATTGAAATTATTAGTCATTTTGATTTAATTCACATGTTTTGGACATTTAACGAAGAAAATTGACGATAATGAAAATTGAAATAGTTTTTGTGACACAGTCTTCATAAGCAAGCAACAAATTAAAAGACAGTCGGCAATTTTCAACGTGACAAATGGAAGCTGCACACCGTCTTGCATTTACCGATACTCCATGTTTAAGTGATGTATGTGTTCGACAATGTATGATGCTTGTTCCACGTACTACACTTTAATTACAGAAATGAATATAATAAGATTATTCTACAGCACCTTATATTTTTTTTATATTTTAATTTATGCAATGATCTCGTACATGTTTGCTCTGGAAATGACAAGAAAATAACAAATAGACCTATTGATGTATTTTTTTCAGATCAGAATGTTGGTATGTATGAATAAAAATCAAGTAATTGTATTTAAGGTCAGTTTTGGGTAACTGTTTAGAAATATACAATGTTGTGAATCATAGATGCATCGAAGTCTAACTTTAAAATGTTTATTTTTCAATGCAGCTATTATTTAGCGTTAAACAGTATATCTTCTTGAAATTAAACTTGAAATGAAAATTATCTCAGCACAAAAAGCAAAGGTGCCAATGGGGCAGCAGCAAAACAGCTTATATAACCAGCAATGTGAATGAGTAATATAAAATAATGACATGTGGAACAAGTCTACGTGACACAGCTGACATAACAAGCGGTTATAACAAATACAAAATTGACAACCTCCAGCAGCCTTCAGGGAGGTCAGTAATGACAGCTCGCCATTCTGCAATTAGACCATGGTCTAAATAAAATGCATATAATTCAAATCTAGTCCTGAAATAGTCACAGGAAGACCCTTTTCTTAAACAAGACACAGAAAACGTCAATAAAAAGTACAATAAAAAAGCTTTGACAAAGACTCCTAGCTTAGGACAGGGACATATAAAATGTTGCGGGGTTAAACTAGTTTTAATTTACCAACCTTTCCCCTATCATTATTACCAGACAAAAAAAACCACACAATTAAAATAAAAGCGACCAAAGTACAATTCCACTAGAGATAACATTGGACAAAAGACAACAAGTAAAAACAAACGGGTGGCAGAGGAACTCTCTATAAAACACTAGCTGACAGCTGGCTGAGAATCATCAATCAAATGATGTAAAAAAATCAAACTTATCGATAATAAACCCAACACAATACTTCAAACAATTAATATGCTCACTAATTTCTTGTTTAAAAAATTCAAGCATAATAGATGGATAAACCCCGAAGATCTCCAAACTCCAAAATCTGACAAATATCCAAAATATGAGGAGCAAACCTCCTTAAGATAATTTTACTACGTTCATTTTTAATATAAAAAGAAGACGATGTGTTTAAGGATCTGTTTTTATAATAGTTAATGTTGAATATTAAATGGTTTCCACATTATGTGGAAAACAATTCAAAATGACAATACCATTGGTCATTTTTCTAATCCGTCTTTTGTCATATGAATTATAAAATACATACAAGTTTATAATGTCAATATCTTTAAAATGTATTACTCTGAATCAACCCTAAAATTTGGTTTAATAGTAATTTTGTGCAAATCTTGGAGAATGATTGTGACTAAAAAGACAAATCGATAAAAATGCCAACTGTAATGATTTTGAAATTTTTAAATGATGTTGGGTGTTTGATCTGTTAAAAAATGACATTCAAAAATAAGGGGTCAACGTTCTAGTGTTTAAAGAAATGTGCGAAAAAGGTTTTTTCAACCATTTCTGGTAATATTTTTAAAATTTTTATGACATCACAAAACGGATTCAGCTTAAATATCATAATTTGCCCTTTTAAACTGTATCGTATGCCCTTAAATTCAAATAATTCAAGCATCAAGGATAAACATGAAAATAAAATGTATAATATATTAAATGCATATAAAATTATTCAGTTTCGGTACTAATAATTTGATATTTATTGTTGAAGACTGCGGTTTTAGTAAGTATTATCAATACTAAGATAAAAATAATGTAAGACATATCAAACAATAAAGATAGAAACAGACTTTGATGACGTACAAATCTATTCTGTAGAAGGATTCACAACACGACATAATCAAAAATTGAATCAGAAGACCAATATCTGATGTGTCAAGGAAAGTAAAAGAAATAATCTCTGAAAAAAGTACTGAACTTGAAGGGTCGATACAATAAACAAAGCAAAAATTTTAGAGAAAGTAAAAATCGTAATGGTCGTGACTTGGTTCTGGAATTTCAATCCTAATGTCAAGTTATATTCTCAGAGATAGATAAATAAATGGATAGTGAAGCCACATTTAAAAGGTAAAAACTAAATAAGAAATATAAAGAAATAAAACCTTTAAAACAAATAAAACAAAAATGCCCAAATTTTTTCTGTCCTCGTCAGTCGATGTGTGAACATCTTTTCACTTTTTAGCCCCTGAAGAAGGACTTTATGTCCGAAAATTTGGGCATTTTTGTTTTATTTGTTTTAAAGGTTTTATTTCTTTATATTTCTTATTTAGTTTTTACCTTTTAAATGTGGCTTCACCATCCATTTATTTATCTATTTTATTTATACACAAGCCACAGTGCAACATACTTTATTTATATTCTCAGATACTGCCCATTTAACATGGTGCAAAGAGAACACTTGTTTTTGGTACTGATAAGAAAATATCTTTAAAGACGTTTTTTTATTATAAGCATGGTTATTAGAGCAAAAATTCTTCTACGTAATATTTTTTCCATCTTAATCAGATTCAAATAACTTGAAATTCTTTTATCAAACTAAATCATGTTTATTTAGTGCATTGTGTTACATTTTCATTTATATATTTATTTATTTGAAACATCATTTGTTTGTTTTTTTTCAGTGGTAGTGCCAAGTAAGTATTTATCAAACGAGAACTCAATGGTCAGTAAGCGGGAAAACTTACATCACAAACTATCTATACAATTAATGATAAAGAAACAAAGCATCCTACTTGACCCCAAACCTCCTACTGAAGACTGAAAAGAAAACAAAGAAATTTTTCCAAACAAACAGCATCTTTAAGAGCTATAAGTTCACAAATCAACAGCGAATTCATATGACTCTTCAAAATAAATTGTTCATTTATGACGCTACCTCTTAGCAATTACATTAAATCATGAACAGACCTTTGTTAGAATTAAAAACACAAAAAATAATGCAGTATTGATTTCTATTTAATACATTTAAATAAGTATGATACTAGAAATATTAAAACAGAAATTCCTTTATGGAGAAAAGATTAATACTAAATACAAATGGCAACAAAGTTAACAATTAGTTAGTTTGGAATTGCTTTTCACCAAATTTATTGAACGCAAGATTCATAGCGCTCTCTGGTAAATTTTCACCGATAAGACAATCGTTGCTGTGGGCCCTTTTGTCACCACAGAAAACACAAGTGTGGCATCTTAAAGTATGTTGAGTCTACAAATTGAAAAATTCTTTAAAGGTCTATCTAGGCCTTAATTTCTAGACCAAAAAAAGGAGAATACTTTCATGGTTGATATTGATAATCCTTAAATAGTAAACTAAAATGCATTGCCGCTTTCCATGGTAACAGACTTATAGATTGATACAGAACATTTTGCATTTACAAGTTAAGTTATCAGACGTCTAGGAAAATCTTTTAAAAGTAGTTAATTGTCCACATTTTAAATGAGGATATAAAAAACCTTCAAAAAGACACAGATTCTACGGGATCAAGGTCACATGGCCAGGTGTCAGTTGTGTAGAGCATTAAGCCAAATGTCTGTTTACCAGATATCAAACTTGTTATTATATACAAGTTAACAAGGAAGTTTACGATCTCTAAACAGACTTACGTTCACATTGTCATTAATTTTTTAGAAATAGAGTCAAAGTCACTTTTATGGTGACGTATGCAAAAACCAAAACTCAAAATGTCAATATATTGAACATAAGATGCCTATATTTTTTTTTAGCAATTTATTTTCAAAAAGTCCTTCAAAAAGTTAACGCAACCGATGCCGGAAAGTAAATTTAAATTGCCTTATCAAATGTTCAGATAGTTATGCTTTCATAAATACCATAACACGCAAAGAAAAATAGCAAAACTATGTTTACACACTTTTTTTCAGATATTGGCTGTAATGTGCCCCTGTTATGTTCAGTAACAAACTCGAACGTTCAGAGTCAATGCTCATGTGCTGATGAAACTTTTGACAACGGAATCTGCTGTTCTTAATTTAATAAAATTCACAATCTTTCACATAACTGGAAGAAGAGCTTAAATCGTACCTTTTGATTTTCGGTTTCGGAGGATGCCACGCTTCATGCACGTAATCGACTTTTTGTAGACCATTAAGTAGTGTACCACAAATGCTAAATTATACACCCCTACCCAATTCTCTCCACTCTTCAGTGGTCTACATAATTTGCTGTGCCCTTATTGCAGGCGGTTCGCCCGAGACTAACTTCAGATGTTTTCATAGATTAACAACAGATTAACAAAGTTCATGCTAAAATGTACAAATGGCCAAAATAATTTGAATATTGCCCAGCCATTTAATCTCAGTGTGTAAGATACTGTAATTTTGTTGTTTATCAACTACCTTACATTCTTAAATATGCAAGGTTCATGCTTTATGCTTTCATGCTATAGAAGGTCAATTTTGACAAAGAAATTGCTAACACAGGGTTTTGTTGCTCCACGGTTGCTGTATTCACTCAAGAAATTTAACGGTAGACACCATGGGATTTTGGTCCCTCGAAGGAGTGCAGATGTTGGTTTATCGTAGAACTTTAATTTGTGTTCCTAATCTAGATTTGACACACTGAATTGGAATTTGGTCATATGCTATAGCAGGCAGGAACCGCTTACTCTTCTGGAGCACCTGAGTTCACTCTTTCTACGACTTGAGTTCGTGTTGTTTACTTCCGTTTTTTTTCGTGCTGTTTTTTCATGTTTACCGGTTTTGTCGTTGGCCTTTCGGACTTTTGACACTCGAATGCCCCATTGGTGCCTTTTGCTTCTTTTACTTGTTGTACGACTGAAGCGAAAACCCATGCCCGTATCGAATAGGTCTACCAAAGTGGTAAGCTTGCCACAAAATATCACAAATATCCATTAAAGAGCGCTCAGAAACCTTACATCGGATCTAGCTTTCCCAACATTGTGAATTGGATGTGTGCCCCCAGGAGGTTAATTCGGCAGCTCTGTCAGAAATAAGGCTTTAGTTGTCAGGGTATAATACAAAAATACCTGACCGCACACAAAAGTGCTGCACCGTGTTGAAAAATAAAAGTCACGTTCCTCGCAGTTGTACGAACCCTGATTCAGGCTTCACTTAAAGTAATATCAGAAGGATATCAATGCTGTACAGGATGCTATATTTTCCATTCCTTTCCATCCCTACTTTATACGATGACAGTCGAAGTTCTCAATATCGATTTGCTTTGTGTTTTAACTTCACCCACTTCATCGTCAGTTCATGTTTATTTTACCACTTTTCAAGTTTATATCTAAGAAATATAGCTGAAATCCCAGAAGTAAAGCAGTAGTTAACAAGCCTTCTGGAGCGTAAAGAAAATGTGAAAAACAATCATCATCAAAACATTGTCGTTCTTAAGATAAAATATCAGGTAAAATTTACTCTTTGAGGATGTTTTAGATTTTGAAAATGTTTAATTCCATGGCACGGCCAATATGGAAATAAGAATTGTAAAACTTGTTAGATCTTGATCACTGACAACCAAATAAAGAGCAATTTAACCAATCGATCATATAACATTAACAGTTGGAATGATCTAAATTGCACATCTTTTTAAATCTAATTTACGGACTAGAATGCACTCTCTGCGGATTGATCTGTGTTGGTGAGACAAGGGGAATGCTCGTATGTGTGGCCACAGGTCAGGTGTCAACATTTACAATTTTCCTTTTATCTACCAACATTTTAACGACCCGGACCATTTTGTTTGTCCTTGAGAGAAAAGAAGTACTATACAACAAACAATCCTTATTCTAGTACACCTCTCCGTAGAGTGAGAGAAGAGTTCTAGATTAGACGACTGGGAGCCACACTTCATTATGGGTGTAACGACAATATTGGAGATAAAGGAAATTTTTTCAAGTCTAAGATGCAATGATGTGAATATGGTGAATCGCTTTGAAATAACAGATAGACGAAAACGCAGTCGTGGTCATCTTGAATACAATGCACCTTAGCTATGCGATGTTACAATAAAAGAATTGCTACCGTTTGTACAAAAACACTAGGGATTCGTCACATTTGCACTACATTGTATTCTATACCCCTATCAAAACTTAATACTTTGTGTAAACAATGTCTTAAAAATCTAGGCAATGACCAAAATTCCAACCTTTACCGACTGACTACTATTGTTCTTGATATCGGTTACAACCGCTTATTCAAACATGTCAGAGTTCCAAACAAAAATGGTAAAGAAAACCGTTCTTTCCTCTCACTCCCCTTTTTAGCTCACCTGGCCGTCGTCCGTCCGTTCAACTTTTCAAAAATCTTCTTCTCACTGTCGACAAGCGGATTATCGTAACGGAAATTACGATGATCCCAAAATGGCGACGGGAAAAACCGGTAAGTGCACATTTCCTTTTTATACATTTAATATCCAATGACACACAACCATACTTAGCCATTGCAAATGTCTTTTGATCAGTAATATACTATTAATATGATTCTTCTCAATATTCATCCGTTTTGGAGAAATCCACGACATAAAAATGTTGCAAGATCGTCGTAACGCCAATGCCGGACTATCGTAACTTTTAAATTTAATTAATAAAGATCATCGTAACTCTCCAAAAATTGAAAAAGGATTATCGTAACTCTTTAACTTCTTGCAGTAAAATACATCAAAAAATAATAATAATGCACTACTTGTTACAACTTCTCGGGACTAGAACTGCACAACGAAGGTAATCTATCATTATGTTTCGAAGTAATACTGACACGCATGCATACCAAACAAATATTGTAAAATTTCTTAGGAAATAGGTACAATATGTAGAAATTAAAATGTATATATAGCATGTACACTTCGTATTTATTATTAGTGCATGATTATGAATATGGAATATTTATTTTTTGTAGGTAAATTCCGGTGCTACTTCTGTACATTCAATTCAGACGACACTGTAAGCATTCTTTTGCACACAATTCAGAGTCATGAGACCATAACATCAAATTTCAGTCTACGAAAGTTAGTTTTTGACGACAAAATCGGATGTGATTGCTTCAGATCTTTACATTTCCCTTTAACAATATCATATCTGATTAAATACCATTTAGAAGGCCATACTTTCAATATCAATTTAGAAACTTTGAAAATATCAATCAAAAGAAAACATGAAAACAATGAACCAACTAACAATAACCCAGAAATCGGGAACCAACAAGATAAGTCTACGCAAACAGAGAACTCCGATGCATTCTGTTTATTTTCTAAAAGTCTTGAAGCTTTACATGACATGAATAGATATGATGACTTTTTATCACTATTGCAATGTATACACGAGGGGGTCATGAGCGAAAACATAGCATTTCAGTTGTTAATGGATGTTGGAAATTTTTATTCGAAAGATGTTATACAGAACATACGGTATAATGAAACAACGCTTGGATTTTGGGTGACAGTAAAAAAACTTTTCAAAGGAAAAGGTATTAACTTTTTTAGAGGATTTAAAGGTCAAGGCAAAGGAAATGATCTTTGCCACATCACACCAAAGGATTGCAAAATAAATTTCGTGGTACCATCTAATCCTATTTTAGCAAGGGAGTCATCAAAGTTCAATATAGATGCTGAAAATCCCGGCATTCTCAAAATTCCCTTGAATGCATTTGCATTATCGAATTCCGATAAAGATGTGAAGCTTTCTTTTGACGGAAAGACAATTGCTATCGGGTTAGGGGATGAAGTAGGTGATGAAAATCTTGGTGGTTTTGAGGCTCCGCCGACTCTTCAGGAACGAAAAATAAGACTAAAGAATGAAATAGATAATATCAAAAATACAATATCGAACATCGACAATAATAAAATGAAAGGATTAAAAAGTGTGGATGAACTTGAAGTTATTGATTCAAAATTGATCAAGGATGCACTGCTTCTTGCAGTAACTGATCTGAGCCTAAGAATAAAAGATCTAAGAGAGTTTCAAGTTAAACGAAAACGACATGTAGAAAACTTGATGAAATCTGTTGAGGGCTATTGGAAGGATAGTAAGTTGGCGTATTCGATAAGTTATTGGCAAACCAAGCTCATTCATGCAAGAAACATCATTATGGAATTGCTGGAATGTGTGGATATTCTTGGGTACATCATAGCTAGTATAAACGGTACAGCTTGTAACTACATTCGTGGCACAAAAGTAACAATCAAACTTGACAAACAAGAAAATTATATTTGTCTGAAAGAAATGGATGAAACTGAATCATCAAGTGGATTGATTTCTTCCCCTAACATTATCAAACAGAGAACAGATAAATGGTATCAGATCAGGAAAGAGAGTCGAGTGACGGGAAGTACTCTATTTCGGGCATTAGGACTTGGATATTTAAAAGATCAACAAAAACACTTTGATCGTGTATATCGTGGAATAGAAACACCAATATCCGATGATCTCCAAACTATGTTTGACTATGGAGCTGCTCAAAAAACGAATGCAATGGGAACTTTGTTATGTAAAATTCTTCCTGTTTACTACCCAGACTTGATTTTCAAAGAAGATGGATGCTCAACAATGCCTCTTGGAGAATCAAAAGCTACTATCAGTGGCGACGGTACTGGTGTGGACGTCAATGAACAGAACAGAGTTGCATTTGAGTTCAAGTGTCCGATAACAGGAAAGCAACACACAACAGATGTCCATTATAAACTTCCGACATATTATACTACACAAATTCGTAGCCAAATGGCAGTGAAGGAATGTCCAGAATTTGGGTACATTTGTTCCACACCAGAGAGCTCGACTTACATCAATGGTGAAATGAACGAAGATGTTTGGAAACAAACTTGGAATCTCACAACTCAATTATACGGCCAAAATGACTCTTCAAGGCCCACGAGAAAGAATCCTGACAGTAATGCTCTACTGGAGAGATTGGAAGGCTTTACAAGCAATTGTAAATTCGTTGCAGAATTTCCGTCAGTGCAAACTGTACCATGCGGTTGTGAGACAACAAATGATCTTTCTGATATTTATGGGCATCACAAGAATGATAACGAATTCCAAAGTAGTGTTGTTTCATTGACTGAGATTGAAATGGCGTTGGAGTCGTCACACACTGCCATTACGAAAGCCTATGAACTTCTACGAAGACCAGCTAAGGAAGTCCTAGTAACTGTTATCTCCGATTTAAATCGACAGTCACAACTGGAAACAGGAGAATCGGTGCCACATGCAGTACCAATCCACTACGCGTTGGGTGGATATAGTCTTCTGATGACATCTGTAAGAAAAATGCTTCGGGAAACGTACAAGCATGTCCAACAAAGACGTATGAATGTGCGGGTAATGGCATTCGATGGACAATTTCTTGAGTTAGCGGTAGAAGATGACAACAAAAGACCTTTAACAGTTTGTCGAATGATGAAAAACTTTTGGGATCAAGTTAAGAAGACAGATCGACAAGTCAAACTGAAATCTTTAGTAAGTTTAAACTCGTTGCCAAATATAAAGGACATTGATGATGTCTCAACTTATTTCGAAGTAAAAAGGTCTTTGACAGCGGTTCATTTGCATTTTAAGTCAGAAAAGAAAGAAGTTGGTTCTCCAGAAAATATTGCAAAGGCTTCAAAATCTAAATCAACCAAAACAGTAAAGGCTACAGTAAACGATGACGAAGATGTAGAAACTGGCTCTGGTAGTGACCTTCTGCAATATATACCGAATGAAATATTAACAACTTTAGACGAGGAATCAATGGAAATCCTTCGTAAAGTTAACACATGCAACAATGATGACTCCCTGTCTAGATCTAAATCGGATGAAAACCAGATTATTGATGATAGCTGTACAGAAGATGAACATTGTCAATATGAAGAGCTGTTGGTGGGTCTAATTGCTTCAAAAGACGAAAGTGACGAGAAATGGATTTCTTATACTTTGGATAATTTCAAAGATATGCTAAATTGTCCAGTGAAAATCAATAAATCGTGCAATGTAAGGGATTTGAAATTTATTCTAGAATTTTCC
Source organism: Arcuatula senhousia (assembly GCA_963971305.1). Lineage (NCBI taxonomy): Eukaryota > Metazoa > Mollusca > Bivalvia > Mytilida > Mytilidae > Arcuatula > Arcuatula senhousia. The sequence goes on from CAXARO010001169.1 coordinate 59,273, forward strand.
CAAAAAGCCCCAAAGGGATACAAAGCCTTCAACAAAGCAGAACTAACAAATGCCGTGTCGACAATATTCGGAAAAGGAACCCAGTTGCCAAAGCGTCAGAAGACACCTGACTCTCTCAAGACATTAACAGTAAAGCATATAAGGTCTGCGTCAATCGATGGATTGAATGTGGCATACGCCCAGTTGCATTTTCCGTCTGCTTTTGCGGAATGGGAATCCGGAAATATATTTCAAGGTTGTTGGGCAATACACACAGACACTGGGAGAAGCTACGAAATGAATCAATGGTATGGACAACCGACAAATGTCGAAGGAAATTATATTCAATACATTATTGACCCTCATCACATATTTGTGAACAACAGGAGTAGATGCTGTTCTAAAGGAATGCTGCGAATGAAAATAGCACAAGAGGCATGGTGGAAGGTTGCCGAGTCTAGCAAGGAGAACAAAACAGGGTTATCGTGGGAAATTGCTAAAGAACTGAAGGATCGGCAAAGCAACGCTTTTGCCCAAACAACTTTTGGTCCTAAAGTTGAAAAAGTGATGAGGGATCATGGAGACATCGGAGAAGCAAACTGGTGCAAACTAATAAGGTCGTGGTACAAAGCAATAGACGATCCGGGCATGGCAGTACATGAAAGATTAGACATTATGTTTGAAATGAGAGAATTTCTTTTGCAATTTTTGAAACCTGGCCATTTCCCGCCTCCTGGTTCTTATGTGGCAGATATGCCAATTGCTCAATTTGAAGGCATCCTGACAAACATTGATCGTCGCCTACAGTTGTATTCTGTTGTGGAAAATGGGAAATATAACCAAAGATCGGTGTCAAGTTTGGATTCTGAAACATTTTTCAGTGGATTTCAGGTAATTGAATATTTATTCGGATTTCCATGATTTTGCCACATAGGTATAATAATATGGAATACAATATGACAATGGTACTGTCAATTATGTGTCAAAATGCATTCTGAAAATTAATGTTCGTCATTAGGATTTACTACCTTTTTTATGAAACTGACGCTTTTCATCATTATAGTCTAAGCTAGCTCTTTCATGCATTTGACTTATTTTAATATTTAATGACCAAAGCTTTAGTATCTGTTAGTCTGACTCGCATTATGTCGGTATGTTCAATTGCATATATCAATTATAACAGACACTTCTTATCCGTCTCTGTGAAACTTTATACATCTATACATCATAAAAGAAAATGAAGAATTTTAAAAAAAAAAAACATTGTGGGTTGTGTAATATGCAGAAAGTGGCATCATTGCCTTTTTGACAATGCTGTCTTTTTGTCGTTGTAGGATTTCGATCCAAAAGGTTCTGGTGTTTTAAGAGCTAGTGACATTCCCGTTGCTCTAGGCACAGCAGTCTTCTTGTACCAACAAAGACTCAATAACAAAAGGTATATTTGACGAAACAACTGTTAGTTTTTTTCTCTTTTTTTGTCTGCTAAGCATACTGTTCGTGAAATTTCTGAATCCAGTAATTTGAAATTTTTCGTATACACGTGTTTAGGTGAGTCTACTTGTTTACCGACTTAATCATACTTTTTTTTTCATTTACATTACATCTGCAACAACTTCCCGTAACATGAAATTTCATAAGATACTTCAGTATTGATTTTAGAATATCTATTGATTTAACAACTCGATCCGTTGATTATATACTTCCAGTAAACCGACTTAGTTATTTTCTCTGAATCTTCTTACCCTTGATATTTTAAATATTAATTTAGGATGCGGGAGTATACTGAGTGATCATACCTATAGTTATATTTCTCTGATTCATATAATGAGATCTGAAAGAATTAGCTATCATAATAAAATTTTAAATGTTGCAGGGGATTCTACATGAAAACTGCACAAAAGGTTCGTGTGTATCCAGAACATGTGGTTGAATCTTTGGTTGAACCTATGGAGGACATATCTATAGGAGAGACAAATCAAAATCAAAAATGCATAATCGCTCGGTATATACACTTTTTAATTATTTGAATGGACAGTAAATTTCTTGATATGCACTTTGCTAAATGCAAAACATTAACTGTTTTCTACTTGATCCAATAAATGATTATCGTCATCATTTTTTTTAACATATACGTTGCCTATCAGAAAACTAAAAGTTGAAATCTGTCTCGCATTGATAAACTTTTTTGCAACCACTTTTCGTGATAGCAATTTTAATACCTTAGATACGTTGTTTTATGAAAAAGTGTACATCAAGAGCTTTAATTAACTCAGGCGGGTAGTATGTATTTTTATATGTTGTCTGTTTTTTTGTCCTGTTCTTGTTTGTGTTTGCTTGTTTTGTCTAAGCACTCTTTCAGAATTTGACATTCATATGCTATTGGTACCTTTTCTTCTTATATGTCATTAATTGTGTATTCTAGGACTCACGGATTTGACAGTGATGATAGGAAGAACCATAAACCTAAACGGAAGAGTGGCACCATTTCCGATTTTGGCTCCGAATCTAAAGGCGCAGAGGGCGCAAGGTCATATCACAAGTACAACGAGGAGAAAATTCTCTCACATAGACGTTCAGGGATAATGGACCATGAGCTCTTTACGTAGTACTTGCAGATCAAAATGTGTATATATGTTGTGTACAAGTTGTAATTTTGTACAAGTTATAACATGTACAAAATATTTGTACAAGTTATAACTTGTACGGACCAAAAATACAAGTTATAACATGTACAATTTTAGCCTGTACATGTTATAACTGGTACAAAATAATGCAAAAAATCGGGTTTAACTTGTACAACATTTATTTCAAAAGTAGCTACATGAAATAATCATCATTTTAAATAAAAAAAAATCAATATTGATCAATGTTAACACTTATTAACAAAGTTAATATTTTTTGTTTTGTTTTGACATATCAAATAAACCAAAATTAAAGGAATAAAAGGTATTTGGTTTTCTTTCTATTTTCTTTTCTGCAATAAAGTTGCATCTGATGCATATTTTTTTAAATGTAACTGTTTACAACTACAAGTTTTGACAACATGTTTGGTACATGTCATTCAATTTTTAGAAAAGAATTAGGAATAGATAAGTTTTTACACACCATACTGATAGTACGTTGTTATAAAGGCAACAATTATAAGTATATGACCAGAAAATGTCAATACATGTACACTTGTAGTCCAATTCTGATCTGATATTATTTCCTTTAAGTCGACCTCTGGATTGCAACAAGAAATATAAAACATTACATGTACATCCAAAATCTTTTGAATATGGTTTATGAAATATCTAAATAGGCATTTACATGTTTATGTTAAAATCTAACAAAAATATGAACGCAAGAACTTCTTTTTATAATAACTAATATTTAACCTCTGGTACTAAACAAGTGATTTTTAAGACTTGCTTTTTCAGGTCGGTCCACTATTGTGTCCTTTTTTAGCTCACCTGGACCAAAGGTTTATGTGAGCTATTGCCATCACTTGGCGTCCGTCGTCGTCGTCTGTCGTCCGTTAACAATTTTTCAAAAATCTTCTTCTCTGAAACTACAGAACAGAATTTAATGAAACTTGGTACAAATGATCCTTAGGGTGTCCTGCACCAAACTTGTGTTTTGATCTTTGATCCATCAAAAAACATGGCGGCTGTTACTAAAAATAGACCAGGGGGGTCAGACTACTGTTTTTGTTTTTGTTTTTTATTGGCAACGCGACGGGTGTGCTATAGCAAGCAGGAACTGCTTACTCTTCCGGAGCACCTGAGTTCACTCTTGTTTCGACTTGAGTTCGCGTTGTTGATTGATATTCAGTTCTTTTGTGTTTCCATGTTTTACATGTTGTCTGTTTTTGTCCCGTTCTTGTTGGTGTTTACTGGTTTTGTCTCTGCCCTTTCGGACTTTTGATATTCGGATACCCCATTGGTACCTCTGCTTCTTTGGCTTGTAAATCATAAAGTATAAGAGATAGATGAAATCTGATGCCACCCTACTGCTTCAGTATCAAAAGTTCTACAAAAGTCTTCATTTGGTCAAAGTTGTCAGATGATCTCTTATAGGGGTTACAGCCCCTTAAAGGTGAAAAATAGCGGTTTTTTTTATGTTTTTGGCTTATAGAATGAAAACTATTGCAGATAGAGAAAAGCTGTTGCTTGCTTAAATGTTCAGCTCATTTAGCTCTACAAAAGTCTCCATAAGGTCGAAGTTGTCAGATGACCCCTTATAAAAGTTACGGCCCTAAGTGGCGAAAAATAGTGTTTTTGGCCTACAGATTGAAAACTATTGCAGATATAGAAAAACTGTTGCTTGTTTAAATGTTCAACTCATTTAGCTCTACAAAAGTCTTCATAGGATCAAAGTTGTCAGATGACCCCTTATAGGAGTTACGGCCCCTTAAGGGAAAAATTGTGTTTTAAGCCTATAGAATGAAAACTATTGCAGATAGGGAAAAGCTGGTGCTTGCTTAAATGTTCAGCTCATTTAGCTTTACAAAAGTTTACGTAGGGTCAAAGTTGTCAGATGACCCTTTATAGGAGTTACAGCCCCTTAAAGGTGAAAAATAGTGTTTTTAGCCTATAGAATGAAAACTATTGCAGATAGAGAAAAGCTGTTGCTTGCTTAAATGTTCAGCTCATTTAGCTCTACAAAAGTCTTCATAGGGTCGAAGTTGTCAGATGACCCCTTATAAAAGTTATGGCCCCTAAGTAGCGAAAAAAAGTGTTTTTGGCCTACAGAATGAAAACTATTGCTGATAGAGAAAAGCTGTTGCTTGCTTAAATGTTCAGCTCATTTAGCTGTACAAAAGTCTTCATAGGGTTTACATCAAGACGAGCGTTTCAGGCTCATGGGAGCCTCTTGTTCCTCTATTTTTTAAGTGAGTTTTCTTTGTGGGTTTCTTAATAAAGTCTCCTTTACTGCTCAACTTCGTTTGGCTTTATGTCACATTAGTTCCCCGATTTGCAATTAATGGAAGATGATAGTTTTGCGCTGTAAAACCTGCTTTCATCCAACCCCCATTCCTTTTGAAATGTCCATACCAAGTCAGGGTCATTATGAATCTACAACAGATTCAGTTTCCCTAGTATGTCTGACATTTGGTATTGATCATCTTGTTTTAAGTACTTTATTTCCTTAAAATAATGTTTTGAATTAGGTTTTAAATCCTTATTTTAGTCAAAAGTGTTAGTATTTAAAAAATATTTGTATTAATAAATTTTGTACAAGTTAAACCTCATTTTTGTCATTATTTTGTACAAGTTATAACATGTACAGGCTAAAATTGTACATGTTATAACTTGTTTTTTTGGTCCGTACAAGTTATAACTTGTACAAATATTTTGTACATGTTATAACTTGTACAAAATTACAACTTGTACACAACATATACATGACTGTAATGACATACATGTATTGGTATTTTATAGACAGAAGGTTTACATTTATTTTGATAATCTGTAGGATTCGTCCCTTTCTTTTTGTTGCTCTAGTTTGATGTCATTTGCTAGGTTAAAAACCTTAATAAATGCAATTAAAAATTGAGTACTAGTATATATGAAATAGAAGTATGACACAAGATATGCTACACTTGATTAAGGTCAGCATATCAGCATGTCCAGTCTACTGTCTAAATATAGTATCATTTTGTATTTCTACATACTAAACTAGAACCCCTGTGATTATATTTATGGTGCCTCATTATCCCCCTTCTTCAAAGAAGAGGGGAGTATACTCTTTTACCCGTGTCCGTCCATAGTTCTGTGGTTCTGTCCCATTTTTTGATACTCAAACTCATTTACTATTAGCATAGACTTGTATATTAGAATCAAATATACAGGTCTATACTAATTGTCCTAGGTTTAGTAACAAGATCTTCATAGACATGTTGCAGAGTGGAATATTTTTAGGTCAATCGGACATCTACTTCCTGTTTACCGAAAACTTTTCCGTCACACTTTTATTCTGTGCTGCTTTTCATTTGCTCATAACTTGGGAACTACTAAATTGCTGATATTTGGTAACAAGCTTGACATGGATATGATGTATTGTGGTATATACACATTTACTTAGTGTTTGATGTTAATTCATATTTAACACATTGCATACTAGTGGCGAGTGAAAAAGCCGGGGTATCGCTAGTGAGCTTTTGCTCACAGATTTCATGTTTGAACATTAACTATATAGAGAAATATTACACTTATTTTTACTGAAGTATCATGCTGTAAATATGTTAATCCATTGTGCGGGTTTAATAAATCTTTTAATGGTCTTTTTGTTTTATTTCTTCTCTTTACTATACAAGTTATCAGGGACAAAATAAACTAACAACTTGATTTGTTTTCGGTAAATTTTTTTCACATCGAAACTAATGCTTGTTTTTTACATGTCTGTTCAGATTACTCTTATACGTAAATTTAATGCTGCAAAACAAACAAATATATGATTTTCCCTTGTGGCAAGTGCTGTTATGATTTCGGAGCCCTGTTTCATACGCAAAAGTTTTCTCGCAGTCTTTACATTTGTAACTCTCATTCCCATGTTTTGACTTGATGTGTGCGACTAAATCTTTCTTATGGACATATTTCTTGGAACAGTCTGCACACTTGTATTGCTTGTCCTAAAAGAAAGATTGAATTTAAAATTTAAACAATTGTATTAAAAATGTTTTACATGCCTGTGCTGCTTTGACTATCGATAATAATGGTAGGATATATTTATGAAAACAAAGCGATGAAGATATCTTATTTAAACCTTAGTTGTCACTGGAATTTCCAAATTTGTCAAAAACACTCAAATTAGAAGAGCATGAATGCGACAGCGATAGCTCGCTTTAAAAGATTATCTTGTTTGTAGTTTTTTTATGAAGTTTATTTTAAGCATCTAGTATGATAACACCTACCCCAGTATGCATCAACATATGTGACATATAAAGGGTTTTCGACATAAAACTCTTTTTACAGTCCATATGAGGACAGGTGTATCTTTGCTCGCCATGATCCCGAGCCAAGTGGTCTCTTAGTCCGTTGGTGGACTTGTAGTTCTTCCCACATTTCTCACATGTAAAAGAGTCTTCTTCTGGAAAAGAATAAATTTCTATACATTTCATATTAATGAATCTTAGCATATCACTTCCATGGTCTAAGTTTAGTAACAAGTAATATCCATTATAAAAACAACATATAAATTAAGAAAGCTTTTTAAGACAGACCATACGGCAGCACTCATCATAGCCATTTAAGCAAAATGCACACACTTGGAAGTCAGCATGACTTAAAGCTTAACTGTATATTTTCAAACAAGTCTGTTTTGTAAACTTGAGCAACAATTAAAAAAATTATTACAAAATATTAGACCACAGACGTCAAATAAAATGTGAAAAATGTGTTAACATTAGCGTATCGAGCTTAAAATGAAAATCAGACTTAAGTACATCGTATCCACACAAATGTCATATTGTAATTAGCATTAAGATCTCAATACCTTTCTTCTTCTCCTTTCCTGGAGTACTACTACAGCATGCCAACAGTGACCCTTCTATACCAGTGCCTAAAATGTTATTGATTTAAATCTAGTCTGTTTGTAAACATAACATTTTGTGTATCTATTGTACTAACCGTGATAAATCTTTCGTAGAAAACGTTAAAAATTGTTAACGTGGCTTCAGCTTATAAATTAACTGAAATTATTGTAAGGATTTGTGCATAAATGCACGTAAACGCACGAGTATGAATAATCAAAATACCATTTCGTTTGAATATCTGACATCAAATGGAAAAAAAATAATTGAACTTGATTGAAATATGTTGTTTTTTTCCCTTTGCAATATAGCACATGAACTTTTATTCTGCATAAACAGAAAAGAAACATTAATGGAACAAGAACAGTGCATTATATTTTTTTCAGAACGAATTTAAACGAAACAAAACAACAAACTAATAACGTTCTAAAATGTCTGCCAATTCAAATTATATTCAAGTTTGTCGGATTCGCAACTTTCCCCCGCATCATTTCTGATTCCCCTGTCTAGTTAATATTTTGCATTTATACAATTTAGACTCTATTAAAGTGACAAAAAAATGACAACAACGCTCTTTTTTTTTTCAAAACATCTCGAATTGTGAAAAGGTTTTGTTTGATACACGTATATCCCCGCATTTGTATTTTCTTTTATATGTACATTTTCTAAAACAAATTTTCGGCAACTTGTGAAGAATTAACCATATTCACAAATTTCTGATTTATAAAGAAAATTCCGTCGCTTGCATCTTTTTCATAACTTGTCCGACGAACTATTACAATAAATTGAAGAGGCCTTATGAAAATGTGTTACCATCTAAACTGTTAAGCGAAATATCCTAAAAGCAAACGTTTCAACCATATTTGAAAAAAAATCATTTAATTCATGTTATTTTTTACAATTATTAATGGAACTGTACAAAACGTACTTCATTAAATACTTATGGTTTGATTGTCTTTTAAACCTACCGTAGTTATTAAAATTGAATTATGTTGATCATATACTGAATTCAAATAAATCCTGTAAATAGCATACTAATTATCAAAATACTCATATATAGAGTTGTATTTATTTGCTTGAACTGTTTCAAATCCAACTTATGTCAAATATACTGTTTTAAGTTAAAACGGGGGACGATCATTTGATTCCTACAGGCTGCAGATTTTGTAATATTCTTGCCTTCCCTCTTAAAATATGTTTTGAAGAAAGCATATATTGTATTGGATATAATACGACGTATATAAAATTCGTGAAGAATGTAAATAAAAAAAGGAAAAAAAATAAATTCACCACACTGAAATGACTGATGACAAACACAAAGTTTTAGCTCAAATTATCGTCCCCTTATTGCATGCAAAAAAAACAAAAAAAAACTTACCACAATAAAAGTTTCATCCGAGGTTGTCGCCGTTTCCATGTCCTCTTAAAATCATAAGAATCAGAATGAATGGATAAAATTCAGTGAAAAAGTCGATGTGTTTCTCAAATTTTATTAAAAACTGAAAAAAAAATAAAAAAAATTGGAACAAAACAAAAGAACTGGGATTATCACGATAGACGTGATTCAACTTTACGAAAAGGTAGCAATTAAAATTCGAATCATTTTGCGTGGCTATGGTACAAATGGTATCTCTGCTTACATTGCTCTAGTCCAAATATAAAAGACGTCTTGCAGGGCTTTTTTATGATTTTTGATGTAACACCTTCCTGCCAAGAAAAATCCAAATGAAAACGTTAGCCTTCCCCGTAACGGTTTATCTATTTGTGCTAACATGATTTAAACTTTCAAACCAACCAATCTAGTTCATTGTATACCTAACAAGCACGAGAAAAAACTTTCCACCGTGGTTTTACTTTCGATTTTATTCCCTATCATTTAGGTATGCCATGATGATAAACCAGGATGAAAAAAATATGTTAAGTTACCAAGACAGTTGTGAATTTTTTTTTCATCTCACATTAGAAATAGCGAAGTTACCATAATCCGTATCCCGCGTTACCATAATCCTTCAATTAAAAATATTTGCGTTACGACGATCTTGCAACATTTTTCTGTCGTGGATTTCTCCAAAACGGATGAATGTTGAGAAGAATCATATAAATAGTATATTACTGATCAAAAGACCTTCGCAATGGCTAAGTATGGTTGTGTGTCATTGGATATTAAATGTATAAAAAGGAAATGTCTATCTTACCGGTTTTTCCCGTCGCCATTTTGGGATCGTCGTAATTCCCGTTACGATACCCAGGTAAACCCATGACCAACGAACCATAACCTACGTAACCCATGACTCATGACCCATGTGAACCCATAACCCATGACCCATAACCTAGGTAGAACCTTAAGCCATGACCCAAGTAGATCCATAACCCATGACCCATTACCTAGGTATACCCATAACCCATAACCTAGGTATACCCATTATTAATGAACTAAGTTAACCCATCACCCATAACCTAGGTAAACCTATAATCCATAACCCAGGTAAACCCATGACCCATGAACCATAACCTACGTAACCCATGACCCATGTGAACCCATAACCCATGACCCATAAACTAGGTAGACCCTTAACCCATGACCCAAGTAAACCCATAACCCATGACCCATAACCTAGGTATACCCATTATCAATGAACTAAATACCCATCACCCATAATCTAGGTAAACCTATAACACGTGACCCATAAACCATAACCCATGTAAACCCATGACCCATGACCCATGTCAACCTATAACTCATGACCCATAACCTAGATAAATCTTTCACCCATGACCCTAGTAAACCTTATTACCCATGACCCATAACTTAAATCTACCCATAAGCCATAACCTAGGTATACCCATTACCAATAACCTAGGTAAACCTGTCACCCATAACCTAGGTATACCTATAACCCATAACCCTAACCCACCTAAACCCATGACCCATGACCCATAACCTCGGTTTACCCATTCCCCATAACCCAGATATTACCATAACCCATAAACTAGGTAAACCCTTTACCCATGACATAGGTAATCCTATAAGCCATAGCCCATATACTAGGTTAACCTATTACCCATAAACTAGGTACACCCTTAACCCATAACCTAGGTCAACCCATAAGCCATAACCCATATACTAGGTTAACCCTAGGTTTATATATAATCCATAACCTAGGTAAACTTGTCTTAGTGTATGGAAGCGTGAGTTTATATGTATATAAATATGGGTTAGGGTTAGGGTTAGGGTTAGGGTATATACTTAATACGAAGATGAGCCTGGGTTAGGATTAGCCTGTCAATACAGAGTTATGTCCCCTAAGTCACGTGATTTACAAAAGCATCATCCGCCATCTTGGAAATGAAAAGTAAACATGTGCTAAAGGTAAAGTTTTAATATTTTTCATATATACGTATTGACTATGAATTAAAAAACGGCTTTCAATTGTAACAACAATTGTAACATTACTCAATCAAGAAAGCAAATCCATCCTATCTTTATTATCAAACGTTTGAAATATAAGTATCATTTGAAAATGCATAACGTAGACATTATATATTAAACAAGACAGGTTTCATTATAACGTTCTATTTAAAGAATTTCCAAGGCATGGAATTTTATTTCCGCCAATAAAACTTTTGTAATTGCACTACACGCTATAATTTCAGAAAAATTGGAAATTTTCGACCTCAGATAATGACTATACTTAATAAACACAAAAGATAATCCGTTACCTATTTAGGAAAAACCTTATGAGGATAGCATGGGTAAACCCAAAACCCATAACCTAGGTATAGCCATTACCCATAAACTATGTATACCCATAACCCATAACCCAGGTAAACCCATTACCAATAAACTATGTTTACCCATAATCCATAACCTAGGTATACCCATAACCCATAACCCAGGTAAACCCATGACCCATGAACCATAACCCACGTTAACCCTTGACCCATGACCCTTGACCTATGTGAACCCATAACCCATGACCCATAACCTAGGTAAACCCTTAACCCATGACCCCATAACCTTGGTTTACCCATAACCCATAACCTAGGTATACCCATTAGCATAACCTAGGTAAACCCATCACCCGTAGCCTAGGTTTATCTATAACCCATGACCCAGTAAACCCATGACCCATAAACCATAACCCACGTAAACCCATGACCCATGTGAACCCATAAGATAGGAGTTATTAGTTTTAAACCGTAGACGTTAAACAAGATTGGTTAAAAAAATATGAAACAAACTTGACTTTTTACAGTCTGGAATAGGTCATCATTAGAAAGAGCATGTTCTGAGCTTTTCGGAACACATTTACTTTTTCAAATCGGCTAAGAAACAACCCAGATATGATGATTTTAATTTTTTTAAACCGATAACCCATGACCCATAACCTAGGTATACCCCTAACCCTTAACCTAGGTATACCCATTAATATTAAACTAGGTAAACCCATCACCCATAACCTAGGTATACCCATTAATATTAAACTAGGTAAACCCATCACCCATAACCTAGGTATACCTATAACCCATGACCCAGGTAAACCCATGACCCATGAACCATAACCCACGTAAACCCATGACCCATGTTAACCCATAACCCATAACCCATGACCAATAACATAGATAAACCTCTAACCCATGACCCAAGTAAACCTATAACCCATGACCCATAACCTAGGTATACCCATAACCCAAAACCTAGGTATACCCATTACCAATAAACTGGGTAAACCCCTCACCCATAACCTAGGTATACCTATAACCCATAACCCAGGTAAACCCATGACCCATAAAAAATAACCCACTTAAACTCATGACCCATGACCCATGTGAACCCATAAGAAAGGGGCTAGTAGTTTTAAAACGTAGATGTTTAACATAATTGCTTTTTAAAAAAAAACTGAAACAAACTTCACTTTTTATAGCTTGGCTTAGGGCATCACTAGAAAGAACATGTTCCGAGCTTTTCGGAACACATTTAATTTTTAAAATCGGTTAAAAAACAACCGAGATATGATGATTTTAATTTTTTTAAAAACTATAACCCATGACCAATAACCTAGGTATACCCATAACCCATAACCTAGGTATACCCATAACCCTTAACCTAGGTATACCCATTAATATTAAACTAGGTAAACCCATCACCCATAACCTAGGTATACCCATTAATATTAAACTAGGTAAACCCATCACCCATAACCTAGGTATACCTATAACCCATGACCCAGGTAAACCCATGACCCATGAACCATAACCCACGTAAACCCATGACCCATGACCCATGTTAACCCATAACCCATAACCCATGACCAATAACATAGATAAACCTCTAACTCATGACCCAAGTAAACCTATAACCCATGACCCATAACCTAGGTATACCCTTAACCCAAAACCTAGGTATACCCATTACCAATAAACTGGGTAAACCCCTCACCCATAACCTAGGTATACCTATAACCCATGACCCAGGTAAACCCATGACCCATAAAAAATAACCCACTTTAACTCATGACCCATGACCAATGTGAACCCATAAGAAAGGGGCTAGAAGTTTTAAAACGTAGATGTTTAACATAATTGCTTTTAAAAAAAAACTGAAACAAACTTCACTTTTTATAGCTTGGCTTAGGGCATCACTAGAAAGAACATGTTCCGAGCTTTTCGGAACACATTTACTTTTTAAAATCGGTTAAAAAACAACCGAGATATGATGATTTTAATTTTTTTTTAAACTATAACCCATGACCAATAACCTAGGTATACCCATAACCCATAACCTAGGTATACCCATAACCCTTAACCTAGGTATACCCATTAATATTACACTAGGTAGACCCATCACCCATAACCTAGATATACCCATTAATATTAAACTAGGTAAACCCATCACCCATAACCTAGGTATACCTATAACCCATGACCCAAGTAAACCCATGACCAATGAACCATAACCCACGTAAACCCATGACCCATGACCCATGTTAACCCATAACCCATAACCCATGACCCAGAACATATAGATAAACCTCTAACCCATGACCCAAGTAAACCTAAAACCCATAACCCATAACCTAGGTATACCCATAACCCAAAACCTAGGTATACCCATTACCAATAAACTGGGTAAACCCCTCACCCATAACCTAGGTATACCTATAACCCATAACCCAGGTAAACCCATGACCCATAAAAAATAACCCACTTAAACTCATGACCCATGACCCATGTGAACCCATAAGAAAGGGGCTAGTAGTTTTAAAACGTAGATGTTTAACATGATTGCTTTAAAAAAAAAACTGAAACAAACTTCACTTTTTATAGCTTGGCTTAGGGCATCACTAGAAAGAACATGTTCCGAGCTTTTCGGAACACATTTACTTTTTAAAATCGGTTAAAAAACAACCGAGATATGATGATTTTAATTTTTTTTAAAATTATAACCCATGACCAATAACCTAGGTATACCCATAACCCATAACCTAGGTATACCCATTTCCAATAAACTAAGTAAACCCATCACCCATAACCTAGGTATACCTATAACCCATGACCCATAAACCATAACCCACGTATATCCATGACACATGACCCATGTCAACCCATAACCCATGATCCACAACCTAGATAGATATTTAACCCATGACCCAAGTAAACCTTTTACCCATGACCCAAGTAAACCTTTTACCCATGACCCATTACCTAGGTTTACCCATTATCAATAACCTAGGTATACCCATTATCAATAAACTAAGTAAACCCATCAGCCATAAACTAGTTAACCCACCACCCATAACCCAGGTAAACCCATGACCAACGAACCATAACCTACGTAACCCATGACTCATGACCCATGTGAACCCATAACCCATGACCCATAACCTAGGTAGAACCTTAAGCCATGACCCAAGTAGATCCATAACCCATGACCCATAACCTAGGTATACCCATAGCCCATAACCTAGGTATACCCATTATTAATGAACTAAGTTAACCCATCACCCATAACCTAGGTAAACCTATAACCCATAACTCAGGTAAACCCATGATCCATGAACCATAACCTACGTAACCCATGACCCATGTGAACCCATAACCCATGACCCATAAACTAGGTAGACCCTTAACCCATGACCCAAGTAAACCCATAACCCATGACCCATAACCTAGGTATACCCATTATCAATGAACTAAGTAAACCCATCACCCATAATCTAGGTAAACCTATAACCCGTGACCCATAAACCATAACCCATGTAAACCCATGACCCATGACCCATGTCAACCTATAACTCATGACCCATAACCTAGATAAATCTTTCACCCATGACCCAAGTAAACCTTATTACCAATGACCCATAACTTAAATCTACCCATAAGCCATAACCTAGGTATACCCATTACCAATAACCTAGGTAAACCTGTCACCCATAACCTAGGTATACCTATAACCCATAACCCTAACCCACGGTTAGGGTTAGGGTTAGGGTTTGGGTTAGGTTAGGGTTAGGGTTAGGGTTAGGGTTAGGGTTAGGGTATATACTTTATACGAAGATGAGCCTGGGTTAGGATGAGCCTGTCAATACAGAGTTATGTCCCTTAAGTCACGTGATTTACTAAAGCATCATCCGCCATCTTGGAAATGAAAAGTAAACATGTGCTAAAGGTAAAGTTTTAATATTTTTCATATATACGTATTGACTATGAATTAAAAAACGGCTTTCAATTGTAACAACAATTGTAACATTACTCAATCAAGAAAGCAAATCCATCCTATCTTTATTATCAAACGTTTGAAATATAAGTATCATTTGAAAATGCATAACGTAGACATTATATATTAAACAAGACATGTTTCATTATAACGTTCTATTTTAAGAATTTCTAAGGCATGGAATTTTATTTCCGCCAATAAAACTTTTGTAATTGCACTACACGCTATAATTTCAGAAAAATTGGAAATTTTCGACCTCAGATAATGACTATACTTAATAAACACAAAAGATAATCCGTTACCTATTTAGAAAAAGCCTTATGAGGATAGCATGGGTAAACCCAAAACCCATAACCTAGGTATAACCATAACCCATAAACTATGTATACCCATAACCCATAACCCAGGTAAACCCATTACCAATAAACTATGTTTACCCATAATCCATAACCTAGGTATACCCATAACCCATAACCCAGGTAAACCCATGACCCATGAACCATAACCCACGTTAACCCTTGACCCATGACCCTTGACCTATGTGAACCCATAACCCATGACCCATAACCTAGGTAAACCCTTAACCCATGACCCCATAACCTAGGTTTACCCATAACCCATAACCTAGGTATAACCATTAGCAATAACCTAGGTAAACCCATCACCCGTAGCCTAGGTTTATCTTTAACCCATGACCCAGTAAACCCATGACCCATAAACCATAACCCACGTAAACCCATGACCCATGTGAACCCATAAGATAGGAGTTATTAGTTTTAAACCGTAGACGTTAAACAGGATTGGTTAAAAAAATATGAAACAAACTTGACTTTTTACAGCCTGGAATAGGTCATCATTAGAAAGAGCATGTTCTGAGCTTTTCGGAACACATTTACTTTTTCAAATCGGCTAAGAAACAACCCAGATATGATGATTTTAATTTTTTTAAACCTATAACCCATGACCCATAACCTAGGTATACCCATAACCCTTAACCTAGGTATACCCATTAATATTAAACTAGGTATACCCATTAATATTAAACTAGGTAAACCCATCACCCATAACCTAGGTATACCCATTAATATTAAACTAGGTAAACCCATCACCCATAACCTAGGTATACCTATAACCCATGACCCAGGTAAACCCATGACCCATGACCCATGTTAACCCATAACCCATAACCCATGACCCATAACATAGATAAACCTCTAACCCATGACCCAAGTAAACCTATAACCCATGACCCATAACCTAGGTATACCCATAACCCAAAACCTAGGTATACCTATTACCAATAAACAGGGTAAACCCCTCACCCATAACCTAGGTATACCTATAACCCATGACCCAGGTAAAGGGTTAGGGTTAGGGTTAGGGTTAGGGTTAGGGTTAGGGTTAGGGTTAGGGTTAGGGTTAGGGTTTGGCTTAGGGTTAGGGTTAGGGTTAGGGTTAGGGTTTGGGTTAGGGTTAGGGTTAGGGTTAGGGTATATACTTAATACGAAGATGAGCCTGGGTTAGGATGAGCCTGTCAATACAGAGTTATGTCCCTTAAGTCACGTGATTTACTAAAGCATCATCCGCCATCTTGGAAATGAAAAGTAAACATGTTTAATATTTTTCATATATACGTATTGACTATGAATTAAAAAACGGCTTTCAATTGTAACAACAATTGTAACATTACTCAATCAAGAAAGCAAATCCATCCTATCTTTATTATCAAACGTTTGAAATATAAGTATCATTTGAAAATGCATAACGTAGACATTATATATTAAACAAGACATGTTTCATTATAACGTTCTATTTTAAGAATTTCTAAGGCATGGAATTTTATTTCCGCCAATAAAACTTTTGTAATTGCACTACACGCTATAATTTCAGAAAAATTGGAAATTTTCGACCTCAGATAATGACTATACTTAATAAACACAAAAGATAATCCGTTACCTATTTAGAAAAAGCCTTATGAGGATAGCATGGGTAAACCCAAAACCCATAACCTAGGTATAACCATTACCCATAAACTATGTATACCCATAACCCATAACCCAGGTAAACCCATTACCAATAAACTATGTTTACCCATAATCCATAACCTAGGTATACCCATAACCCATAACCCAGGTAAACCCATGACCCATGAACCATAACCCACGTTAACCCTTGACCCATGACCCTTGACCTATGTGAACCCATAACCCATGACCCATAACCTAGGTAAACCCTTAACCCATGACCCCATAACCTAGGTTTACCCATAACCCATAACCTAGGTATAACCATTAGCAATAACCTAGGTAAACCCATCACCCGTAGCCTAGGTTTATCTTTAACCCATGACCCAGTAGTTCCATGACCCATAAACCATAACCCACGTAAACCCATGACCCATGTGAACCCATAAGATAGGAGTTATTAGTTTTAAACCGTAGACGTTAAACAGGATTGGTTAAAAAATATGAAACAAACTTGACTTTTTACAGCCTGGAATAGGTCATCATTAGAAAGAGCATGTTCTGAGCTTTTCGGAACACATTTACTTTTTCAAATCGGCTAAGAAACAACCCAGATATGATGATTTTAATTTTTTTAAACCTATAACCCATGACCCATAACCTAGGTATACCCATAACCCTTAACCTAGGTATACCCATTAATATTAAACTAGGTAAACCCATCACCCATAACCTAGGTATACCCATTAATATAAAACTAGGTAAACCCATCACCCATAACCTAGGTATACCTATAACCCATGACCCAGGTAAACCCATGACCCATGACCCATGTTAACCCATAACCCATAACCCATGACCCATAACATAGATAAACCTCTAACCCATGACCCATAACATAGATAAACCTCTAACCCATGACCCAAGTAAACCTATAACCCATGACCCATAACCTAGGTATACCCATAACCCAAAACCTAGGTATACCCATTACCAATAAACAGGGTAAACCCCTCACCCATAACCTAGGTATACCTATAACCCATGACCCAGGTAAACCCATGACCCATGACCCATGTTAACCCATAACCCATAACCCATGACCCATAACATAGATAAACCTCAAACCCATGACCCAAGTAAACCTATAACCCATGACCCATAACCTAGGTATACCTATAACCCATAACCCAGGTAAACCCATGACCCATAAAAAATAACCCACTTAAACTCATGACCCATGACCCATGTGAACACATAAGAAAGGGGCTAGTAGTTTTAAAACGTAGATGTTTAACATAATTGCTTTAAAAAAAAAAACTGAAACAAACTTCACTTTTTATAGCTTGGCTTAGGGCATCACTAGAAAGAACATGTTCCGAGCTTTTCGGAACACATTTACTTTTTAAAATCGGTTAAAAAACAACCGAGATATGATGATTTTAATTTTTTTAAAACTATAATCCATGACCAATAACCTAGGTATACCCATAACCCATAACCTAGGTATACCCATTTCCAATAAACTAAGTAAACCCATCACCCATAACCTAGGTATACCTATAACCCATGACCCATAAACCATAACCCACGTAAACCCATGACCCATGACCCATGTCAACCCATAACCCATGACCCACAACCTAGATAGATATTTAACCCATGACCCAAGCAAACCTTTTACCCATGACCCATTACCTAGGTTTACCCATAACCCATAACCTAGGTATACCCATTATCAATAACCTAGGTATACCCATTATCAATAAACTAAGTAAACCCATCACCCATAAACTAGTTAACCCATCACCCATAACCCAGGTAAACCCATGACCAACGAACCATAACCTAGGTATACCCATAACCCATAACCCAGGTAAACCCATGACCCATGAACCATAACCCACGTTAACCCTTGACCCATGACCCTTGACCTATGTGAACCCATAACCCATGACCCATAACCTAGGTAAACCCTTAACCCATGACCCCATAACCTAGGTTTACCCATAACCCATAACCTAGGTATAACCATTAGCAATAACCTAGGTAAACCCATCACCCGTAGCCTAGGTTTATCTTTAACCCATGACCCAGTAGTTCTATGACCCATAAACCATAACCCACGTAAACCCATGACCCATGTGAACCCATAAGATAGGAGTTATTAGTTTTAAACCGTAGACGTTAAACAGGATTGGTTAAAAAAATATGAAACAAACTTGACTTTTTACAGCCTGGAATAGGTCATCATAAGAAAGAGCATGTTCTGAGCTTTTCGGAACACATTTACTTTTTCAAATCGGCTAAGAAACAACCCAGATATGATGATTTTAATTTTTTTAAACCTATAACCCATGACCCATAACCTAGGTATACCCATAACCCTTAACCTAGGTACACCCATTAATATTAAACTAGGTAAACCCATCACCCATAACCTAGGTATACCCATTAGCAATAACCTAGGTAAACCCATCACCCGTAGCCTAGGTTTATCTTTAACCCATGTCCCAGTAAACCCATGACCCATAAACCATAACCCACGTAAAGCCATGACCCATGTGAACCCATAAGATAGGAGTTATTAGTTTTAAACCGTAGACGTTAAACAAGATTGGTTAAAACAATATGAAACAAACTTGACTTTTTACAGCCTGGAATAGGTCATCATTAGAAAGAGCATGTTCTGAGCTTTTCGGAACACATTTACTTTTTAAAATTGGCTAAAAAACAACCCAGATATGATGATTTTAATTTTTTTAAACCTATGACCCATGACCCATAACCTAGGTATACCCATAACCCTTAACCTAGGTATACCCATTAATATCAAACTAGGTAAACCCATCACCCATAACCTAGGTATACCCATTAATATTAAACTAGGTAAACCCATCACCCATAACCTAGGTATACCTATACCCATGGTTAGGGTTAGGGTTAGGGTTAGGGTTAGGGTTAGGGTTAGGGTTAGGGTTAGGGGTTAGGGTTAGGGTTAGGGTTAGGGTTAGGGTTAGGGTTAGGGTTAGGGTTAGGGTTAGGGTTAGGGTTAGGGTTAGGGTTAGGGTTAGGGTTAGGGTTAGGGTTAGGGTTAGGGTTAGGGTTAGGGTTAGGGTTAGGGTTAGGGTTAGGGTTAGGGTTAGGGTTAGGGTTAGGGTTAGGGTTAGGGTTAGGGTTAGGGTTAGGGTTAGGGTTAGGGTTAGGGTTAGGGTTAGGGTTAGGGTTAGGGTTAGGGTTAGGGTTAGGGTTAGGGTTAGGGTTAGGGTTAGGGTTAGGGTTAGGGTTAGGGTTAGGGTTAGGGTTAGGGTTAGGGTTAGGGTTAGGGTTAGGGTTAGGGTTAGGGTTAGGGTTAGGGTTAGGGTTAGGGTTAGGGTTAGGGTTAGGGTTAGGGTTAGGGTTAGGGTTAGGGTTAGGGTTAGGGTTAGGGTTAGGGTTAGGGTTAGGGTTAGGGTTAGGGTTAGGGTTAGGGTTAGGGTTAGGGTTAGGGTTAGGGTTAGGGTTAGGGTTAGGGTTAGGGTTAGGGTTAGGGTTAGGGTTAGGGTTAGGGTTAGGGTTAGGGTTAGGGTTAGGGTTAGGGTTAGGGTTAGGGTTAGGGTTAGGGTTAGGGTTAGGGTTAGGGTTAGGGTTAGGGTTAGGGTTAGGGTTAGGGTTAGGGTTAGGGTTAGGGTTAGGGTTAGGGTTAGGGTTAGGGTTAGGGTTAGGGTTAGGGTTAGGGTTAGGGTTAGGGTTAGGGTTAGGGTTAGGGTTAGGGTTAGGGTTAGGGTTAGGGTTAGGGTTAGGGTTAGGGTTAGGGTTAGGGTTAGGGTTAGGGTTAGGGTTAGGGTTAGGGTTAGGGTTAGGGTTAGGGTTAGGGTTAGGGTTAGGGTTAGGGTTAGGGTTAGGGTTAGGGTTAGGGTTAGGGTTAGGGTTAGGGTTAGGGTTAGGGTTAGGGTTAGGGTTAGGGTTAGGGTTAGGGTTAGGGTTAGGGTTAGGGTTAGGGTTAGGGTTAGGGTTAGGGTTAGGGTTAGGGTTAGGGTTAGGGTTAGGGTTAGGGTTAGGGTTAGGGTTAGGGTTAGGGTTAGGGTTAGGGTTAGGGTTAGGGTTAGGGTTAGGGTTAGGGTTAGGGTTAGGGTTAGGGTTAGGGTTAGGGTTAGGGTTAGGGTTAGGGTTAGGGTTAGGGTTAGGGTTAGGGTTAGGGTTAGGGTTAGGGTTAGGGTTAGGGTTAGGGTTAGGGTTAGGGTTAGGGTTAGGGTTAGGGTTAGGGTTAGGGTTAGGGTTAGGGTTAGGGTTAGGGTTAGGGTTAGGGTTAGGGTTAGGGTTAGGGTTAGGGTTAGGGTTAGGGTTAGGGTTAGGGTTAGGGTTAGGGTTAGGGTTAGGGTTAGGGTTAGGGTTAGGGTTAGGGTTAGGGTTAGGGTTAGGGTTAGGGTTAGGGTTAGGGTTAGGGTTAGGGTTAGGGTTAGGGTTAGGGTTAGGGTTAGGGTTAGGGTTAGGGTTAGGGTTAGGGTTAGGGTTAGGGTTAGGGTTAGGGTTAGGGTTAGGGTTAGGGTTAGGGTTAGGGTTAGGGTTAGGGTTAGGGTTAGGGTTAGGGTTAGGGTTAGGGTTAGGGTTAGGGTTAGGGTTAGGGTTAGGGTTAGGGTTAGGGTTAGGGTTAGGGTTAGGGTTAGGGTTAGGGTTAGGGTTAGGGTTAGGGTTAGGGTTAGGGTTAGGGTTAGGGTTAGGGTTAGGGTTAGGGTTAGGGTTAGGGTTAGGGTTAGGGTTAGGGTTAGGGTTAGGGTTAGGGTTAGGGTTAGGGTTAGGGTTAGGGTTAGGGTTAGGGTTAGGGTTAGGGTTAGGGTTAGGGTTAGGGTTAGGGTTAGGGTTAGGGTTAGGGTTAGGGTTAGGGTTAGGGTTAGGGTTAGGGTTAGGGTTAGGGTTAGGGTTAGGGTTAGGGTTAGGGTTAGGGTTAGGGTTAGGGTTAGGGTTAGGGTTAGGGTTAGGGTTAGGGTTAGGGTTAGGGTTAGGGTTAGGGTTAGGGTTAGGGTTAGGGTTAGGGTTAGGGTTAGGGTTAGGGTTAGGGTTAGGGTTAGGGTTAGGGTTAGGGTTAGGGTTAGGGTTAGGGTTAGGGTTAGGGTTAGGGTTAGGGTTAGGGTTAGGGTTAGGGTTAGGGTTAGGGTTAGGGTTAGGGTTAGGGTTAGGGTTAGGGTTAGGGTTAGGGTTAGGGTTAGGGTTAGGGTTAGGGTTAGGGTTAGGGTTAGGGTTAGGGTTAGGGTTAGGGTTAGGGTTAGGGTTAGGGTTAGGGTTAGGGTTAGGGTTAGGGTTAGGGTTAGGGTTAGGGTTAGGGTTAGGGTTAGGGTTAGGGTTAGGGTTAGGGTTAGGGTTAGGGTTAGGGTTAGGGTTAGGGTTAGGGTTAGGGTTAGGGTTAGGGTTAGGGTTAGGGTTAGGGTTAGGGTTAGGGTTAGGGTTAGGGTTAGGGTTAGGGTTAGGGTTAGGGTTAGGGTTAGGGTTAGGGTTAGGGTTAGGGTTAGGGTTAGGGTTAGGGTTAGGGTTAGGGTTAGGGTTAGGGTTAGGGTTAGGGTTAGGGTTAGGGTTAGGGTTAGGGTTAGGGTTAGGGTTAGGGTTAGGGTTAGGGTTAGGGTTAGGGTTAGGGTTAGGGTTAGGGTTAGGGTTAGGGTTAGGGTTAGGGTTAGGGTTAGGGTTAGGGTTAGGGTTAGGGTTAGGGTTAGGGTTAGGGTTAGGGTTAGGGTTAGGGTTAGGGTTAGGGTTAGGGTTAGGGTTAGGGTTAGGGTTAGGGTTAGGGTTAGGGTTAGGGTTAGGGTTAGGGTTAGGGTTAGGGTTAGGGTTAGGGTTAGGGTTAGGGTTAGGGTTAGGGTTAGGGTTAGGGTTAGGGTTAGGGTTAGGGTTAGGGTTAGGGTTAGGGTTAGGGTTAGGGTTAGGGTTAGGGTTAGGGTTAGGGTTAGGGTTAGGGTTAGGGTTAGGGTTAGGGTTAGGGTTAGGGTTAGGGTTAGGGTTAGGGTTAGGGTTAGGGTTAGGGTTAGGGTTAGGGTTAGGGTTAGGGTTAGGGTTAGGGTTAGGGTTAGGGTTAGGGTTAGGGTTAGGGTTAGGGTTAGGGTTAGGGTTAGGGTTAGGGTTAGGGTTAGGGTTAGGGTTAGGGTTAGGGTTAGGGTTAGGGTTAGGGTTAGGGTTAGGGTTAGGGTTAGGGTTAGGGTTAGGGTTAGGGTTAGGGTTAGGGTTAGGGTTAGGGTTAGGGTTAGGGTTAGGGTTAGGGTTAGGGTTAGGGTTAGGGTTAGGGTTAGGGTTAGGGTTAGGGTTAGGGTTAGGGTTAGGGTTAGGGTTAGGGTTAGGGTTAGGGTTAGGGTTAGGGTTAGGGTTAGGGTTAGGGTTAGGGTTAGGGTTAGGGTTAGGGTTAGGGTTAGGGTTAGGGTTAGGGTTAGGGTTAGGGTTAGGGTTAGGGTTAGGGTTAGGGTTAGGGTTAGGGTTAGGGTTAGGGTTAGGGTTAGGGTTAGGGTTAGGGTTAGGGTTAGGGTTAGGGTTAGGGTTAGGGTTAGGGTTAGGGTTAGGGTTAGGGTTAGGGTTAGGGTTAGGGTTAGGGTTAGGGTTAGGGTTAGGGTTAGGGTTAGGGTTAGGGTTAGGGTTAGGGTTAGGGTTAGGGTTAGGGTTAGGGTTAGGGTTAGGGTTAGGGTTAGGGTTAGGGTTAGGGTTAGGGTTAGGGTTAGGGTTAGGGTTAGGGTTAGGGTTAGGGTTAGGGTTAGGGTTAGGGTTAGGGTTAGGGTTAGGGTTAGGGTTAGGGTTAGGGTTAGGGTTAGGGTTAGGGTTAGGGTTAGGGTTAGGGTTAGGGTTAGGGTTAGGGTTAGGGTTAGGGTTAGGGTTAGGGTTAGGGTTAGGGTTAGGGTTAGGGTTAGGGTTAGGGTTAGGGTTAGGGTTAGGGTTAGGGTTAGGGTTAGGGTTAGGGTTAGGGTTAGGGTTAGGGTTAGGGTTAGGGTTAGGGTTAGGGTTAGGGTTAGGGTTAGGGTTAGGGTTAGGGTTAGGGTTAGGGTTAGGGTTAGGGTTAGGGTTAGGGTTAGGGTTAGGGTTAGGGTTAGGGTTAGGGTTAGGGTTAGGGTTAGGGTTAGGGTTAGGGTTAGGGTTAGGGTTAGGGTTAGGGTTAGGGTTAGGGTTAGGGTTAGGGTTAGGGTTAGGGTTAGGGTTAGGGTTAGGGTTAGGGTTAGGGTTAGGGTTAGGGTTAGGGTTAGGGTTAGGGTTAGGGTTAGGGTTAGGGTTAGGGTTAGGGTTAGGGTTAGGGTTAGGGTTAGGGTTAGGGTTAGGGTTAGGGTTAGGGTTAGGGTTAGGGTTAGGGTTAGGGTTAGGGTTAGGGTTAGGGTTAGGGTTAGGGTTAGGGTTAGGGTTAGGGTTAGGGTTAGGGTTAGGGTTAGGGTTAGGGTTAGGGTTAGGGTTAGGGTTAGGGTTAGGGTTAGGGTTAGGGTTAGGGTTAGGGTTAGGGTTAGGGTTAGGGTTAGGGTTAGGGTTAGGGTTAGGGTTAGGGTTAGGGTTAGGGTTAGGGTTAGGGTTAGGGTTAGGGTTAGGGTTAGGGTTAGGGTTAGGGTTAGGGTTAGGGTTAGGGTTAGGGTTAGGGTTAGGGTTAGGGTTAGGGTTAGGGTTAGGGTTAGGGTTAGGGTTAGGGTTAGGGTTAGGGTTAGGGTTAGGGTTAGGGTTAGGGTTAGGGTTAGGGTTAGGGTTAGGGTTAGGGTTAGGGTTAGGGTTAGGGTTAGGGTTAGGGTTAGGGTTAGGGTTAGGGTTAGGGTTAGGGTTAGGGTTAGGGTTAGGGTTAGGGTTAGGGTTAGGGTTAGGGTTAGGGTTAGGGTTAGGGTTAGGGTTAGGGTTAGGGTTAGGGTTAGGGTTAGGGTTAGGGTTAGGGTTAGGGTTAGGGTTAGGGTTAGGGTTAGGGTTAGGGTTAGGGTTAGGGTTAGGGTTAGGGTTAGGGTTAGGGTTAGGGTTAGGGTTAGGGTTAGGGTTAGGGTTAGGGTTAGGGTTAGGGTTAGGGTTAGGGTTAGGGTTAGGGTTAGGGTTAGGGTTAGGGTTAGGGTTAGGGTTAGGGTTAGGGTTAGGGTTAGGGTTAGGGTTAGGGTTAGGGTTAGGGTTAGGGTTAGGGTTAGGGTTAGGGTTAGGGTTAGGGTTAGGGTTAGGGTTAGGGTTAGGGTTAGGGTTAGGGTTAGGGTTAGGGTTAGGGTTAGGGTTAGGGTTAGGGTTAGGGTTAGGGTTAGGGTTAGGGTTAGGGTTAGGGTTAGGGTTAGGGTTAGGGTTAGGGTTAGGGTTAGGGTTAGGGTTAGGGTTAGGGTTAGGGTTAGGGTTAGGGTTAGGGTTAGGGTTAGGGTTAGGGTTAGGGTTAGGGTTAGGGTTAGGGTTAGGGTTAGGGTTAGGGTTAGGGTTAGGGTTAGGGTTAGGGTTAGGGTTAGGGTTAGGGTTAGGGTTAGGGTTAGGGTTAGGGTTAGGGTTAGGGTTAGGGTTAGGGTTAGGGTTAGGGTTAGGGTTAGGGTTAGGGTTAGGGTTAGGGTTAGGGTTAGGGTTAGGGTTAGGGTTAGGGTTAGGGTTAGGGTTAGGGTTAGGGTTAGGGTTAGGGTTAGGGTTAGGGTTAGGGTTAGGGTTAGGGTTAGGGTTAGGGTTAGGGTTAGGGTTAGGGTTAGGGTTAGGGTTAGGGTTAGGGTTAGGGTTAGGGTTAGGGTTAGGGTTAGGGTTAGGGTTAGGGTTAGGGTTAGGGTTAGGGTTAGGGTTAGGGTTAGGGTTAGGGTTAGGGTTAGGGTTAGGGTTAGGGTTAGGGTTAGGGTTAGGGTTAGGGTTAGGGTTAGGGTTAGGGTTAGGGTTAGGGTTAGGGTTAGGGTTAGGGTTAGGGTTAGGGTTAGGGTTAGGGTTAGGGTTAGGGTTAGGGTTAGGGTTAGGGTTAGGGTTAGGGTTAGGGTTAGGGTTAGGGTTAGGGTTAGGGTTAGGGTTAGGGTTAGGGTTAGGGTTAGGGTTAGGGTTAGGGTTAGGGTTAGGGTTAGGGTTAGGGTTAGGGTTAGGGTTAGGGTTAGGGTTAGGGTTAGGGTTAGGGTTAGGGTTAGGGTTAGGGTTAGGGTTAGGGTTAGGGTTAGGGTTAGGGTTAGGGTTAGGGTTAGGGTTAGGGTTAGGGTTAGGGTTAGGGTTAGGGTTAGGGTTAGGGTTAGGGTTAGGGTTAGGGTTAGGGTTAGGGTTAGGGTTAGGGTTAGGGTTAGGGTTAGGGTTAGGGTTAGGGTTAGGGTTAGGGTTAGGGTTAGGGTTAGGGTTAGGGTTAGGGTTAGGGTTAGGGTTAGGGTTAGGGTTAGGGTTAGGGTTAGGGTTAGGGTTAGGGTTAGGGTTAGGGTTAGGGTTAGGGTTAGGGTTAGGGTTAGGGTTAGGGTTAGGGTTAGGGTTAGGGTTAGGGTTAGGGTTAGGGTTAGGGTTAGGGTTAGGGTTAGGGTTAGGGTTAGGGTTAGGGTTAGGGTTAGGGTTAGGGTTAGGGTTAGGGTTAGGGTTAGGGTTAGGGTTAGGGTTAGGGTTAGGGTTAGAGGTTAGGGTTAGGGTTAGGGTTAGGGTTAGGGTTAGGGTTAGGGTTAGGGTTAGGGTTAGGGTTAGGGTTAGGGTTAGGGTTAG
>CAXARO010001170.1:0-74792 GCA_963971305.1 Arcuatula senhousia
TGCCAAAGGTGGTGGGTCAAATCACACCTTTACTCCAGTCATATTGATGCAACCAAGCCTGACAGGATGGACAAGATGACACACTACTTTACCAACTTTGCAGCCCATTAGTTCTTGAAGGAACAGGCAAACGGATGAGCTATTGATGAGAAGAATGATGAAGAGTATATTAAGGAGAATAAAGCACCAGAGGATTTTTAAAAGGAAAACATGCAACCAAAAAAATCAAAATCGGATCACAAGTTAACAAGGATGGATTTGTTTTTTTATGATGAAAGTTTTTTTCTCATGTTTGTTTATATTGATAAATACTTGAACTTTTATTTACTTGTGTTGAGTTGTTGTTGTGAGTTCGGTCCTCGCTGAGGGCACTCAAAAAATTCAAAATCTGTTTGTCAGATGATTTTCAGGGTTTGAAATTACAGTAACATTGTTTGATTATATATACTAGACATTCATATACATTATCAAATTCGATTAATCTTGTATTCTACAGTTTCAGTGGAATCCAATGGAGCATGAACGTAAACACGTTAGAGATAGCTATAAATAGACCATGCACAAATATCACATGGCTATGGAATTTATCAAAAAATCTGATGAATCCGTGTATACATTCAAATTAATAGCTTTGTAATTAAAAATTTTGCGACGCTTCATACATTGTGTTAGCAGAATAAGTTGTAATTGTACTTTGCAAGGAGCCTAGGATGGTGTAGTGGTTAGTTGTTAGTTAGTTGTTGCTTTACTCCCAAGCAGCTTCCCGTGCGGGGCCCGGGTGGCGAATAGGCCCGCAGCAGAGCCTAGCTTGTCGTAAAAGGCGACTAAGGGTCTTTGGATTCTGACGTCGGGTTAGTGCTCAGCCCACAGAGCGACCAAGTGTGTACCCTAGGTGGCTGAATAGGGTAGCCCTCGTCCGCGGGGGTTGTCAGGTCTATAATACAGAAACCCTGACCGCCGACCATAGTGGGCCAACGTGTGTGGCGAGTGCCACGCTTCATGCACGTAAAAGACCCCTTTGTGGACCGCCAAGTAGTGCACCACATAGGCTAAATTTCCCGCCCCTACCCACCTCTCCCCTTTTCCTGTGGTTCTTCAAAATTTACCGGTCCTCTGTATCCCATCCCCATATTTCATTTATCATCATCATTTCATGTTCATTTTATCATCCTTTTCATGTCCATCGCCTGTAAATAACCTATATAGCGTTGCACGGGCGTAAAACACCAACTCACTCACTCCCAAGCAGCACGATTTCGGCTATATCCGGGAGATGAACATGAAAATGGTGATACAATGAACATGAAATGATGATGAAGTGGAGAAAATAGGGACACAAGGCCAATCTGGTAGGGTCCCGTACGGGGCCCGGGTGGCGAATAGGCCCGCAGCAGAGCCTAGCTTGTCGTAAGAGGCGACTAAGGGTCTTGGTATTCTGACGTCGGGTCAGTGCTCAGCCCACAGAGCGACTAAGTGTGTACCCTAGGTGGCTGAATAGGGTGGCCCTCGTCCGCGGGGGTTGTCAGGTCTATAATACGGAAACCCTGACCGCCGACCATAGTGGGCCAACGTGTGTGGAGAGTGCCACGCTTCATGCACGTAAAAGACCCCTTTGTGGACCGCCAAGTAGTGCACCACATAGGCTAAATTTTCCGCCCCTACCCACCTCTCCCCTTTTCCTGTGGTTCTTCAAAATTTACCGGTCATTTGTGTCCCATCCCACCCCCATCTTTCATTTATCTTCATCATTTCATGTTCAATGTATCATCCTTTTCATGTTCATCGCCTGTAAATAACCTATATAGCGTTGCACGGGCGTAAAACACCAACTCACTCACTCACTCACCCAATCTGGTAGGAGAGTTTTGACTGCCATTGGAAAAAGGAGTGATGGATAGGGACGGAAAATTGTGCCTCCTGCATGGGGATCCTACGGGTCCTACTCTTACCGAGACCAGCAGCAGGGTTCTTTAACGTGCGAGAAACGTGACATTTTTCCCAACAAGGTGCACCACTATGGTTTGCAGTCAGGTTTTCCGCATTATCGCCTGACGACGCCCCCCCCCCATCTCTCGATGTCAGGGCTGCCCCATTCAACCACCTGGGGCACGCATCCCAGTCGTTTTGTAGGCAAAGCGGCCTGACTCCGATGTCAGGTTTCTGAGCGCTCTTTAGTGGACTTTTACCGACAAGCTTAGCGCTGCTGCGGGCCTTTTCGACTCCCGTGCCCCGCACGGGACTGGTGTAGTGGTTACAATCTCTGTTCTGTTAGCTAGGCGCACATGCCGTAGATGTCCCAAAATGTTGTGAGTTCGATCCTGGCTGAGGGCACTCCAAAAATCAAAATCTGTTTGTCAGATGATTTTCGGGGTTGAAATTACAGTAACGTTGTTTGATTATATACTAGACATTCAACTTTTATTTACTTGTTATACTCTAGATTTTTTACAAAGGTATACACTGGTCTTATGGGCATGGATTTTTACCACACATTACACACATGTATACATTATATACTATAAACTAAGTTAATATAAGTAAAAGTGCAACCTGTGTGTTCTTGAGTGTGTACATTTCTAGGAGAAACTTTGAAAATGGAAATTCTTTAATCTTTAAAAATTGATATATAAACATGAATTTGTGTTTTCAAAACAAGTACAAATCTTCATGTTCAACAAATAATGGTACATTTGTTCATTCATGGATATTTTTTACCTTGCTAGGTCATGTATAAGGTCTTTTTCATCGTGGCGATGGAATTCTATCAATTGAATCTGATGAAAAGTTTCTATGATGCCTGATTTAAAACATTCTGAACCACCACCACCATGCTTAGGGTTTGAAACAGAGGGTAGTTGAAAGAAATCATTTTCCTTGCTTCCATTAATAATACTTAAATCTAGATAAAAAAATGGGCATCAATCACCGGTCAGGTTATATTTATTTAAAGTTGATTCCTTTGGATATATATGGATTTTCTTTCCGTAATAAATTTGGAAAAATTGGGGATGTGAAAGAATTTCGTCTATGATATGTTTATTGGAGTCATTTTAAAGTGTCGCCATAGATCAGCTACTCGTAGAAGATGTTGTGAAACTAAATTTTCATCTTAGAAAGAAAGTAAAAGACACCGTAATTCAATTAAGGACAAAGTTGATACAACCAAATACAGCAGATTGTCCCCGATGTGCTTAGCCTGTATTATATTACTAAACAGAAGGAAAGCTTCTTCAAATTCTTTTGAACAGAAGTTGTGTAAAAGTCACATAAGAATACAGATCAAAGGGAAAAGAGGAAGAAATGAAAGCAAATTTATGTTGTCATATAGACTCATTTCCTGTCTAATATTATATATAAGACTGGAACATTTACTTGCAAATAAAGTTCATTCATAGGTGGCGCCGTTGTATATATTTTCGTTCTAAATATAGATAATGTTATAAATATAGACCATCCGGTATCACCAGCTAGAGAACTACGACCAAAATGGCGGCCTCCATACCTGACATGACGGCTTCTAATAATATCCTAATTTCATTCCATAACAAATGTTTATGTTTTTCTAAAGAAGCCACTGACCAAAAATTTCACATTATTAAAAAGCGCCGCATGGGGAGTTGTACAACACATTTTTGGTCTAAACTTATACCATCCCCCAAATTTTGGAACCTATGTTTGCAGAGCTTGCAAAAAGGCTGTTATTTATAGTGTGTTAAAATGTGGATAAAGCATAAGCATAAAAGTTTTATTTAAAGTCGATGGCATTAAATACATAGCATAAGCTCTGTAGAGCTTTTTATTGACTGACACAAATAAATATTAAACATGATCAACACACAT
This sequence comes from Arcuatula senhousia, assembly GCA_963971305.1. Classification (NCBI taxonomy): domain Eukaryota; kingdom Metazoa; phylum Mollusca; class Bivalvia; order Mytilida; family Mytilidae; genus Arcuatula; species Arcuatula senhousia. Next base: position 3,841 of record CAXARO010001170.1, read on the forward strand.
AAAAAAAAACAACACAATACAATTATACATATTATGCAGACAAGACAAATAAGCCTTACTAACTTAAAGCAAACATAAATGAATTATTCACAAAAATGACATATTACAGGTGGTGACTAAATCGACAACGACGCAGACGACGACAGCATCATACCAATATACGTCTGCAATTTTTTTTGCGGTCGTATAAAGTTGTTTTTAAACATGGTGTAAAACATATGGCAATATAAATAATATATACTTGCACTTTTCGGAAAACTGTAATGGCGATTTAAGTAATATATACTTGCGCTTTTCGGAAAACTGTATAAAGTCCCACAATAATTATTTTGTACAAACTCTCCTGATGTTGGTGCCGTGCGAGCTGAGCACCACGGGGGCGTAACTCCAAGTATTTCAGGTACAGATATTCGGTCAGAAATTTTATACCCACACCATGCTTAATAAAGACACTCATTGATATATTTTAATGCATATAAAATTACACAGACATCTAATCATATCTTGAAAATATTCCATTAAAATCAAAGTTTGAATGGTAATATTATCAAATGCATGTACAGTTAAGAAAAACAGTCAAATCGTGGAGTGAGTGAGATGGTGCTGTACGCCCGCGCAACGCTATAGAGGTTATTTACAGGCGATGTAAAGGATGATAAAATGAGCATGAAAAAATTATGATAATGAAATATGGGGGTGGGGTGGGAAACAAATTAAAGGACCGTCAAATTTTGAAAAACTGCAGGAAAAGGGGAGAGGTGGGTAATGGGCAGAAAATTTAACCTATGTGGTGCACTACTTGGCGGTCCACAAAGGGGTCTTTTACGTGCATGAATCGTGGCACTCTCCTCACACGTTGGCCCACAATGGAGGTCAGGGTTTCCGTATCATAAACTTCAAAACCCCTGCGTATGAGGGCCAACCTATTCAGCCACCTAGGGTACACACTTGGTCGCTCTGTTGGCTGAGCACTGACCCGACGTCAGAATCCCAAGACCCTTAGTCGCCTCTTACGACTAGTCCGAGATTGCTCTGACGTCCTCGGCATTTTCCCACGGCACCAGCTTGCTGGAAAATGACGAGGAAGTCAGAGCAATCTCGGACTACTTACGACAAGCTAAGCTCTGCTGCGGGCCTATTCGCCATCCGGGCCCCGCACGGGACTCTTCGACATTTTACCGGCAAGCTGAGGAGAGTAAAGGAGTAAGGGTTACGTTATCGTAACTATATATAACGGTGCTCTATCAAACATAATATTGATTACTGGTAAATAATTTTGAAACACAACTAGAATACGGCAAAACATCTCCGTGTTTCCAAAATCATATAAACTTTAATAATAACCACTAAGCTATGTTCCATGGAATGTGTATAAACTTAAGAGCTGTATTGTAAATAGAATTTGAAGTTTTATTGTTAAAAATTCCAATTCTCAAAATCTGTGATTTTCGATAAAAAATGAAGTGTTTAACAAAAATTTTTTACAGATCTGCACGAAATTTTAATATGCAAATCATAACATTGTACTTAGCAGCTGTACAAAGTTTCACAACTGTATTATTAACAGTTTTTGAGTTTTAGTGTTCACAAAGTCCAATTCTCAAAATCTCAAAATTTAATATGCAAACTATCACATGCTACTAAGTAGCTGAACAAAATTTCAGAACTGTGGTGTTAGTAGTTTTTGAGTTTTAGTGTTCACAACAATTGTTGACGGACGGACAGACGGAAAAAGTTAAAACTATAGGGCGTCCACATCTTCGATGAGGGGCCCTATTAATCAGGTGAATACCTTATTTCACTGTCTTTCACTGTCAGCAATAAATAGAACTCACTTGCTCTGAAATTAACGTAATTCTTAATTTTCTGATCCTGAACTTCATAAAGTTATATCATCGATAAATCGAATTAGGATTTACAATTTGTCTGAAAATTTATCTACAACACAATTAGCTACAATAATTTAGCTCCTTTGACATCTTTTAATCGGCGGAGCTACAATGTGGTCCCATTGCTTGTAACGGAACAAGGCCCAAAGTGAAATCACACCGGGCGCAATTCATTCCATTAGACGTCAAATTTGGTACTAAAATATTGTTTAATGTATTTTAATGACAAGTGCCTTTAATAATTTAGCGGAATTTATATGATTTTCGTGAAACTAACATGTTCATCTCCAGGATATAGCCGAAATCGTGCTGCTCGGGGGTAAAGCAATCACTAACTTATTAACATTTTTTAAAGTCTCTATTAGCCGGAACTTTATAACGAAGTTCAGGATCAGAATATTGAAAAAAAACCCAAGTAAATCTGTGAGCTAATGCTCACTAGTGATACCCCCGCTCCCCGGACTAAGCCACGCATACAAGTTTAAATACTCGTTAAACAGAAAGTTGTTGACCTAGGAACATAAAATCGCTATACACTATATGGGACTATTAAATAAAACTGTATACAAAATATCAGACCCCTATCTCATGTAGCTGCTTGGAAAACTGTGACGGAAATTTTGCATTTATGTCCATTATGTGTAAAACATTAAGTACTCGGTAAACAGGAAGTAGACTACCTCGAAGCATAAAATCGGTATACACCATACAGTACTATAGGATAAAGCTGTATACAAAATATCAGACCTGTATCTCATGTAGTTGCTTGGGAAACTGTGACGGAAATTTTGCATTTATGTCCATTATGTGTAAAAGCCTAAGTATTCGGTAAACAGGAAGTAGACTACCTAGGAGCATAAATTCGGTATACACCATATGGTACCATAGGATAAAGCTGTATACAAAATCTCAGAACTCTATCTCATGTAATTGCTTAGAAAACTGTGACGAAAGTTTTGTTACGGACGGGCGAACGGACGGACAAGGGTTAACCAGTATATCCCCCTCTTCTTCGAAGCGAGGGTATAAAAATAATATTCAACTATCGCTTTTAACCAAAGGAGTATAGCTTATTACGTGGATACCCTAAAGTCTTAGTACCCTGTAATGCTTCATAATGAGAAACGTGCAACAGGTTAATCAGAAACACCACTGTTACATCTAGTATAAATGGTCGGTAATCGGAAAGAAAGTCACAGGAAAAAAGGTCACAGTTTTGATAGGAAAAAAAGTCACAGGAAAAAAGGTCACAAGAAAAAAAGTCACAGAAAATAAAGTCACAATGTATTTTATAGCCCTTATTGAACTAAGTGTTATTATTTTTCATTTTTAAACTTGTCTTCTATATTTTCTTTTTTGCTGTTGTTATTTCATTTTTTTAATTAAAAAATCTCGGAAAAAAGTGTAAGATATGAATAAAAACTCATTTGGTGTTATTGACCATAATGAGTGAGTGAGTGAGTTGGTGTTTTACGCCCGTGCAACGCTATATAGGTTATTTACAGGCGATGAACATGAAAAGGATGATAAAATGAGCATGAGATGATGATGATAAATCAAATATGGGGATGGGGTGGGACACAAAGGACCGGTAAATTTTGAAGAACCACAGGAAAAAAGGAGAGAGGTGGGTAGGGGCGGAAAATTTAGCCTATGTGGAGCACTACTTGGCGGTCCACAAAGGGGTCTTTTACGTGCATGAAGCGTGGCACTCTCCAAACACGTTGGCCCACTATGGTCGGCGGTCAGGGTTTCCGTATTATAGACCTGACAACCCCTGCGGACGAGGGCCACCCTATTCAGCCACCTAGGGTACACACTTGGTCGCACTGACCCGACATCAGAATCCCAAGACCCTTAGTCGCCTCTTACGACAAGCTAGGCTCTGCTGCGGTCCTATTCGCCACCCGGGCCCCGCACGGGTGTTGACCATAATGAAAATTACCAGTAAATGGACGAACTTGGGCCATGTCGCCACTGTTTTGTATCACGTAACTTTTTTTTTTATATTCACGCCTCTGGTAGCAATATCTGCTGGATTCTCTTTTGTAGGAACATATCCTAGTTGCAAACTCCGAAAAGATTTATCTCCTTTACTCTGATCTTTACAAAAACACTATGATCTTTAGTGGATGCAACCCATTTAAGTGAGCACTTTAAATCTGACTATAGATACCTCCTAGATATTGGTACATTAATCTCTGTTTCTTCAAACTTAAGACGTCACACACCTATAACTATGGCAAGCAATTCCAGTCTTGGAATAGTCATTTTCTTTACTGGAGCAAGCCTTGATTTCCCCCTTTTAGTATTTTTGGTTATACTGTTCTATGCTCTTCATATTCATACAGTGTTTGGCATTTTCAATATTTTTGATAGAGCGCCTGTGATGAGTCTTGAATAGACGAAACGCGCGTCAGGCGTAGCAAAATTTATTGTCTGGAACTTTGTTGTCATTTGTATTTCGAACACACGTGAAGGTTAGCACTGCTGGTGGAGTGTAAATTCCCCGAGGTTAGCCCGCTCCGGCACCAACACTTTTGAGTTGGAGAATACATCAAAGCTTTAAATTATCCGTCTAAATTTCAAAATTGTCAAAACCCTAAGGTTCTTCCTACCCCAGACATAGGTTGAATATCTTAGTAATAATTTGGTTCCCCCTTTTGGTATTTTTGGTTATACTGTTCTATGCTCTTCATATTCATACAGTGTTTGGCATTTTCAATATTTTTGATAGAGCGCCTCTGATGAGTCTTGAATAGACGAAACGCGCGTCAGGCGTAGCAAAATTTATTGTCTGGAACTTTGTTGTCATTTGTATTTGAGAACACTAAATCACATTTTGAAACCTTTCAATCACTTTGGTGTAAATATATTGCCGTAGAGTAGGCATTTGCTGAAGCATCACAGAAACACAACATTTGATACTTTACATCAATTAAATTGGTTCCCAGCACATTTTTTTCTAGGAATAGAACACTAAGGAATTTGGTCGAAATCACTCTTTAGCTCTCGCCATTTCTTCAAATCATCCTCGCTAAGGCTATCGTCCCAATGTAATTTCTTTCTCCATACATTTTGGATAAAAAAATCTTCCTTGTATCGATACAGGGGAATATGAACCGAATGGATCAAACACTTCTGCAATTCTTTTCAAAGCAACTCTTTTTGTAACCTTTTCAGTCAACAATGTAGTTTCCGGTGTGTCATTTGCTACATCCCTTTAATGCTCGCTTACAGGAGATGGTTTTAATGGGGTCTCATTGGAAAGTTATTTAACAGAACATTCCATTTTAACAATACTCCAGTTGAAAGAGCAAATGGTTACAAATACAGTACTAGTATGGTAAAAGCTTCCCCATTAACCATTGTACCATCCCCATACACCATACCCCGTGCGGTTTCCGGGTGGCAAATAGGCCCGCAGCAGCGCTAAGCTTGTCGGTAAAAGTCCACTATAGAGCGCTTAGAACCTGACATCGGGTCAGGCCGCTTTGCCCACAAAGCGACTGGGATGTGTACCCCAGGTGGTTGAATGGGGCAGCCCTGACATCGCGAGATGCGGGGTCGTCAGGCGATAATGCGGAAAACCTGACCGCAAACCATAGTGGTGCACCGTGTTGGGAAAAATGTCACGTTCCTCGCACGTTAAAGAAGCCTGCTGCAGGTCTCGGTAAGAGTTGGACCCGTAGGATCCCTATGCAGGAGGCTAAATTTCCCGTCCCTATCCATCACTTTTTTTTCCAGTGGCAGTCAAAACTCTCCTACCCGATTGGCCTTGTGTCCCCATTTCCTCCACTTCATCATCATTTCATGTTCATTGTATCACCACTTTCATGTTCATCTCCCAGATATAGCCGAAATCGTGCTGCTTGGGAGTAAAGCAATAACTAACTAACTAAATAACCCATACACCATATACTATCCCCATCCCCATCTAGCATTCCCACGGTGGAGAAACTAAGTCACACACATGGATTCGTACATACCAAAATGGCCGAAAAATCTCCGCTTCAAGGTAGAAAACCATTCATTTATAGTTCTAGAACTGTTGTACCCCCTTACAGTTCTGAGGTAGAATGGTCATAAACTATATTTTAAGCCACTCTTTTAAACTGTTCTAGCCCCTGGCCCTGACAGTTCTAGAGCTGTTTTACGACATGACAGCTCTAGTACATGACAGTTCCAACTTTCGTCATTGGCAGGCATATACAAGTGTTCTAAGTATTTTCGTCAAAAAATTGTAATCTTTCATTTAGAATATTTTAATGTAGCAATGCATTAATGCGGAAAACCTGACCGCTAACCATAGTGGTGCACCGTGTTGGGATAAATGTCACGTTCCTCGCACGTTAAAGAACCCTGCTGCAGGTCTCGGTAAGAGCAGGACCCATAGGATCCCCATGCAGAAGGCTAAATTTCCCGTCCCTACCCATCACTCCTTTCTCCAGTGGCAGTAAAAACTCTCATACCCGATTGGCCTTGTGTCCCCATTTCCTCCACTTCATCATCATTTCATGTTCATTGTATCACAACTTTCATATTCATCTCCAGGATATAGCCGAAATCGCACTGCTTGTGAGTAAAACAATAACTAACTAACTAACCAATTAGACATGATGTAGCTATATATCGGTCTTGGGCATGTTTTTTTGTATTTGAGCTAGAACATTCTCATACACTTTTATTGTTGGACTATAGACCAGTTTTTGAATAAGTTCTAATGCATGCCATAAATTGTGAAATGCTTAATTTGTACACATTTTCACTGTTATCTCATCGTATAAGCAGGTATACCAAAGGTGAGCTGTTTTGAGGCCTTCGTGGCGTTACTTGTGTTCATTGGTTACACAATGTACTCATGTTTAGTTCCTCTTTCCCACATGCCTTTAGTTGAAGTTCGTTTTCAAGGTATGACTATTAAGTGCTTTAATTGAATTTGCAGCAAAACAATTACTTCATCTGTTAGTAAAACAATTACTTCATCTGTTAGTTCTTTAGCAGCTATTGATGAAGTGTCCAGAGATCTTAATGTTTGAAGCGTGCATTTAACGATTGCTCGAATATGAAAAGGTTTTACTATCGGAAAGTTCCAATTTTCTTCTTAAATTGAGTAACACAAATTGCAACAAATATCTGGTTTTTATAGCATGCAGCTTTATAACCGAAAAACCCATTTAGCATTTCCCTTCTACAATGTTCACTTTTACAAAATTCTTCCATTTCTTTTTAGCATTTTCGCTCATTCCAATTTATAGTTGCTGTAAAGCAGCACAGCTTCAGCCTGAGAACCTTGTCTACCTGATCTTCCAATCTGATGCACATATCTTATAAAATTTTAAAAGGAAAAAATTGTGCAGTACTTATTTGTTTGAAAACAAAAATGAAAGTTTCATATGGGTAATGCTTTTCAATATCATTTTTCATTTATTATTGTCATCATTGATTTATAGATTTTATTATATTCCTTATGAAAAAAAAACATTCCAGCTAAACAAGCTCTTAGTGTTATGGTAAATACATTTAATCCAATACATTAAATTATTGATAACCCAGTAAGTTGATTTAAAATACTTGATTATTTGATAAAACCATAGTCACGTTCTAAATAATAAGCTTACACTCCATAGTTTTTGGTGTACTAGCATGAATATTTTTTTAACTTGCTGTAAATCAGTGCCAATCCCAAGTGAAGGACTTTGTTACTACTCAGAACTACTTCAGATATTATTTGTCTTGTGCGGGGCCCGGGTGGCGAATAGGCCTGCAGCAGAGCCTAGCTTGTCGTAAAAGGCGACTAAGGGTCTTGGGATTCTGACGTCGGGTCAGTGCTCAGCCCACAGAGCGACCAAGTGTGTACCCTAGGTGGCAGAATAGGGTGGCCCTCGTCAGCGGGAGTTGTCAGGTCTATAATACGGAAACCCTGACCGCCGACCATAGTGGGCCAACGTGTGTGGAGAGTGCCACGCTTCATGCACGTAAAAGACCCCTTTGTGGACCGCCAAGTAGTGCACCACATAGGCTAAATTTTCCGCCCCTACCCACTTCTCCCCTTTTCCTGTGGTTCTTCAAAATTTACCGGTCCCACCCGACCCCATGTTTCATTTATCATCATCATTTCATGTTCATTTTATCATCCTTTTCATGTTCATCGCCTGTAAATAACCTATATAGCGTTGCAAGGGCGTAAAACACCAACTCACTCACTCACTCAGATATTATTTGTTGATTCTGCAGAAAAAATGTTGTATATTTTACGAAGGTTGTGTTGTTTCATTAAGGTGTATGCACTTTATATCACATTTTAGGAAAACTGATTGCATATTAATTGAAAAAAAACAATGCTATGTGCTATATACATTGTTTTTATCTCTTAGGATAAATTTAAGTCCCGTGCGGGGCCCGGGAGGCGAATAGGCCCGCGGCAGCGCTAAGCTTGTCGGTAAAAGTCCACTAAAGAGCGCTCAGAAACCTGACATCGGGGTCAGGCCGCTTTGCCCACAAAGCGACTGGGATGTGTGCCCCAGGTGGTTGAATGGGGCAGCCCTGACATCGAGAGATGCGGGGTCGTCAGGCGATAATGCGGAAAACCTGACCGCTAACCATAGTGGTGCACCGTGTTGGGAAAAATGTCACGTTCCTCGCACGTTAAAGAACCCTGCTGCAGGTCTCGGTAAGAGTAGGACCCGTAGGATCCCCATGCAGGAGGCATAATTTCCCGTCCCTACCCATCACTCCTTTTTCCAGTGGCAGTCAAAACTTTCCTACCCGATTGGCCTTGTGTCCCTATTCCCTTCACTTCATCATCATTTCATGTTCATTGTATCACCATTTTCATGTTCATCTCCCGGATATAGCTGAAATCGTGCTGCTTGGGAGTAAAGCAATAACTAACTAACTAACTAACGATATATTTAAATATATTTCATGATATACATACAGCAAAGTGCCAAAGAAAATGCAAAATTTTCCACATTCATATCTATGGACAGAATCTATCTGGATACGCGACTGTTCACTACTTAAATTGGGTATTATAACACTTCAAAATGGCACATGCTAATTCATATTTTTACATCAAAAACCCGAGTCATTTTGGATAGCACGGAGACATTTGTTTCCAAAAAAGTCAAATAAATGATATGACACCAAGAACTGATTAGCACATCGTATTGAAAACTCTCTTGTCAGTCAGGTCCATTACATTTTATGGTCTCGTGTGGCGAATATGCCCGCAGCAGAGCCTAGCTTGCCGTAAGAGGACTAAGAGTCTCAGCCTACAAAGCGACCAAGTGTGTACCCTAGGTGGCTAAAAAGGGTGGCCCCTCGCCCGCGGGGGTTGTGAGGTCTATAATACGACAACCCTGGCCGCTGACCATAGTCGGCCAATGTGTGTGAAGAATGCCACGCTTCATGCACGTAAAAGACCCCTTTGTGGACCGCCAAGTAGTGCATCACATAGGCTAAATTTTCTTCTCCTGTCAACCTCTCCCCCTTTTTACTGATTTTGACTGGTTCGTTTTTGTCATTTTCTCTGGACAATGAGATTGATCATTCAAGTTCGGTAGTTTTGTTATTACTCCTATTTACTGTCTTTGTTTCCCACCCCATCCCCATACTTCATTTAACATCATCATTTTATGTTAATTCTATCATCCAAGTGTGAAAATGGGGTCAAGGTCCCACATCAGTCTTCAACTGTCTGTTTACCAAATACCAGATGCCTAGGTATTATACTTCATTTTCAACCTGGTGTTTTAAATAATTTTGAATTAAACAATCGGAAATTTCAATGACAAAAATATAAGACGACCAGGTTTGTGATTATGAATGTAGTCAAAAGTATTCACTATTGCACACCCTTAGATGTAAATTTTCATTGGCACGTTCTAGTTTGATATTACAAATTTTTGGTAGAGTATCTCTTATAAGTCTATATGAAACGTGTGCCATGTGCATTTAAAATAATAAAATTATGAAAGAAATAATTATTGCCTGATAGATTAACAGTTTTTGTCTTTGTTTTAAACTCCCTAATAAGAATATACAATTTAAATAGTTATTTATACACTTACCAATGCAAAAGTCAAATTTCTGTTCTCTGAAGAGCCTCTCCCTTCAACCCTGAACAATTTTGAATTAAAAATCGGAAATTTCAATGACAAAAATATAAGACGACCAGGTTTGTGATTATGAATGTAGTCAAAAGTATTCATTATTGCACCCCCTTACATGTAAATTTTCATTGGCACGTGCTAGTTTAATATTACAAATTTTTGGTAGAGTATCTCTTATAAGTCTATATGAAACGTGTGCCATGTGCATTTAAAAAATAAAATTATGAAAGAAATAATTATTGCCTGATAGATTAACAATTTTTGTCTTTGTTTTTTAAACTCCCTAATAAGAATATATGATTTAAATAGTTATTTATACACTTACCAATGCAACAGTCAAATTTATTATCTCCTGAAGAGCCTCTCCCTTCAACCCTGGTCCCTTAAAGCTGCTGAATAAATATTCTTGGAGAGTTGAAATCAGCATCTTTGAAGTTCCCTTTTCAGAGTTAAAAAGCTATGATAATTAGATCAAAACTGTATATTACAGAAAACAAAACAAAAAATATACACTTATTCTTGTCAAGTAAATTCCCAATAAAAAGACACCAGCGATTTTTAATAAAAAATATCGGACAATTGTTTAGTTTTATTAACCTAAACTGACTAGTGTCTTGTCAACACTTGCTGCAAGCATGAATATTTCTTCCTATTGGAAGCAACTAAGTTCACTATTTTCTAGACCTCATTTAATGGAAGAGGGAGGTTTGGCGCCATAAAACCTGGTTTAACCCACCACTTCTCTGGAAGTGCCTGTACCAAGTCAGGACCATTGCGATCTTTGATTCTTCTGGTTTCATTACAACTCTCAGAACTTCGAGATTTTGCTTATGTTATAGTCCATATCATATCTTGTTCAACTTAGAAACTTTATTCCGAGTAAATATTACAGCATCGCTTAATTTATATATTACATGTATGAGCTAAGCAAATTTTACAGTGTATAATATTTTTTACGTAACTATATATTATAGACTTGAAGATCGCGATGGAAGTGGGAGGTTTGGCGCCTTAAAACCTGGTTTAACCCACCATTTCGTTTGAAATGCCTGTACCAAGTCAGGACCATTGCGATCCACCAGTTCTCCGGTATGACTGATTCGTTTTTGTCATTTTCTCTCGACTATGAGATTGATCATTCAAGTTCGGTAGTTTTGTTATTACCTTTATTCCCTATCAATCCATGCTTTTTAACCTATATGTGACTTTCGTGTAACTCTACTCATTTCTGAAAGTTTGTTCTATCATTTGCAAGTGCATCGACGCAAAGACAAATATCTCTCGGTCCTTACTTATAGTTTGTAAAATAATAAATACTAGAGCATTTTTGTTGTTATAAGTATTGCCTTTGGCACATCAAGAGCAACACTGAAAGGCTTGGAACTCATCAAAATTTACGTGGGTATCAATTTCCGTCAAACTTTTCTCGGAAACCGTATTAAAGATTACTAGAAATTGAAATTTTGGCAGGGTGGTTCGGTTTGATAAACTTTTTGTTCATAGCGATAGTCGGACTTCAGGTGTTTGTTAAGGATGCGGGGCATTTGGGTGTCATGGACAAATTCCTACCTTTTTTCTTAAAAAGTCATCACATATTTTTGCAATTTTGGAAGAAACAATTTGGTATTTGGTTAAGAAATAGTTTTCCGTTGTCATGTTTTATGTGAATAAGAACATGGGGAGGCATTATATTTGTCAAAATTTTATACCGAGCGTTAGCGAGGTATAAAATGGAGGTGATGAACGAGTTAGCGAGAGAAGAACCCCTGTGTTTCCGAGGATGCGTATGGAGATGCGCGTATATAATTTTCTTCAGAAATTGAACTTTTTTAAAGCGAGATGTATTTGTCGTGATCTTGCTTACATTTTTCTTTTAATTATACCTTGATTTTAATTCTGTATAGAGGTTTATTTGACACTATATTTAATTTTATTAAGCTTATTTTAGCTAGTCTAATTATATATACAAATATCAAGACTTTTCAACTAAATACAAAACAATAAGATTGCAAAGGGATATCCTATGAAAAGTTCGCAAAATACTAAGAGACGTGATACCAAAATACAGCTGCACAATAATGAAGTTTAAAGAAATGTTATTACTAATTTGATTTGTCTTTTTTCATCGAACTGATAGAAACCAACAACAACCTTTATGGTTGTTCCAGCATGTTGCTCAGCAGGCTTGTCCCGGCTGGTCTCGCGGAAATTCATGTGGAAGCCCAGGTATTATAAGTATGTAAGTATCTATAAATCTTACAAATCAAATAAATCAACGACGCAAAGTTCATTACTAATGATTAGTAGGATTACTTTTCGTCGTGATCTTTAGTTCCAAATAGTTTGCTACGCATGATTTTCCAATAAAGGCATTATAACACCAGTCTTAAAAATTAGCACCAGTCCGACAGATCTTGGCCTGTAAAAATCTTTTCGGTTGTCTGAATTTTGACAGATTTTGTCATCAGCTATAAAATAATGGATTAAGACCTGAAAATCCCAAACACTAATTACATTGACCGTTACACCACAGACTAAAGATACGCTGAACATAAAAATATACTGATTATATGGCCTCTAGTTAAAAAAAGCCGATTCTCTTTTGCGTTTTTATATTGTATGTTTTAAATATTTTACATTTGAATGTGACATCTGCAGAGAATAGATAAATCCACCTTTCAAGAGGCGTCATGAACTTCAGTCGTACTTAGTCGGAGAACCATTTCAAAGAGTTGCAACGGATATTGCTGGTCCGTTTCCTACTAGTGACAAGAGTAATAAGTACATTCTAGTAGTTGGAGACTATTTTACGAAATTAACAGAACTGTATGCTATCAAAGACACTCAAGCGGAGACCATAGCTGATGTCATTTTTAGAGCATGGGTGAAGAGATTCAGATGCCCGGTCGAGCTGCATTCTGACCAAGGTTGAAATTATGAAAGCCAACTTTTTCAAGAACTCTGTAAACTTTTTGACATACATAAAACGCGTACGACACAGCTACATCCTAAATCGGATGGGATGGTTGAAAGAATGAATGCAACTGTGAATAACATTTTGTTCAAGTATGTCAAAATTCATCAGACAGATTCGGATAATTATTTAGATTACATTACAATGGTTATGATTTTACGCCACACGAAAGCACAGAATGACTCCGCATAGGATGGGTCCCGTGTGGGGCCCGGGTGGCGAATAGACCCGTAGCAAAGCCTAGCTTGTCGTCTAAGGGTCTTGGGATTCTGACGTCGGGTCAGTGCTCAGCCCACAGAGCGACCAAGTGTGTACCCTAGATGGCTGAATAGGGTAGCCCTCGTTCGCGGGGGTTGTCAGGTCTATAGTACGGAAACCCTGACCGCCGACCATAGTGGGCCAACGTGTGTGGAGAGTGCCACGCTTCATGCAAGTAAAAGACCCCTTTGTGGACCGTCCAGTAGTGCACCACATAGGCTAAATTTTCCGCCCCTACCCACCTCTCCCGTTCTCCAAAATTTACAGTTCCTTGTGTCCCACCCCATCCCCATTTTTCATTTATTATCATCATTTCATGTTCATCGCCTGTAAATAACCTAAATAGCGTTGCACGGGCGTTAAACACCAACTCACTCACTCATGCATATGATGGTGTACGGAGAAGAGATGAGATTTCCGATTGACTTTATAACGGAGTGAGTGAGGGAGTTGGTATTTTACGCCAGTGCAACGCTATATAGGTTATTTACAGGCGATGAACATGAAAGGATGATATAATGAACATGAAATGATTTTGTGGGATTGGTGGCGTGGTTAGTACTTTGCTGAATAAAATACGTTTGTATGGTTCAACATGTATTGGAAAGACTACTTGACTTGTTTACATAGATACGTTTCGTTACAAAGACAATACGAGTTACATAGACAATTGTTACGTTTGTAACGTCAATTACGTTAAAGTCATTGTTCTCAGTGCCGTAATCCTTGACAATGATAAATGAAATATAGGGTGGGTGGGGAAAAAAGGACCGGTAAATTTTGAAGAACCACAGGAAAAGGGGAAAGATGGGTAGGGGAGGAAAATTTAGCCTAAGTGGTGCACTACTTGGCGGTCCACAAAGGTTTATTGTACGTGCATGGAGCGTGGTACTGTCCACGCACGTCGGCCCACTGTGGTCGGCGGTCAGGGTTTCCGTATTATAGACCTGACAACGCCCGCGGACGAAGGCCACCCTATATATATATATGATCCACCTAAGGATCATTCATACCAAGTTTCTTTAAATTCTCTTCTGTGGTTTCAGAGGAGATTTTTGAAAAAATTGTTAACAGACGACAGACGCAAAGTGATGACAATAGCAGGTGAGCTAAAAGGCCACACCGATGAGAAGACCCGTCAAACTGCTGGGAATTTTAATGTGCATATGCATGGCTACCCTGTTGGATGCGTTCATACCCTTACCACCGAAGTCATCGTCCTAATTGGCGGTAAACACTGAAGCCCTACACATATCGATTTTGCATCGTTTGAAGATTATGTAGACCAGCTGATAAAAGCTTACATTAATAGAGACGTTGTGATTAGTTAGTTAGTTAGTTATTGCTTTACTCCCAAGCAGCGCGATTTCGGCTATATCCGGGAGATGACCATGAAAGTGGTGATACAATGAACATGAAATGATGATGAAGTGGAGGAAATGGGGACACAAGGCCAATCGGGGTGGAGAGTTTTGACTGCCACTGGAAAAAGGAGTGATAGGTAGGGACGGGAAATTTTGTCTCCTGCATGGGGATCCTACGGGTCCTACTCTTACCGAGACCTGCAGCAGGGTTCTTTAACGTGCGAGGAACGTGACATTTTTCCCAACACGGTGCACCACTATGGTTTGCGGTCAGGATTTCCGCATTATCGCCTGACGACCCCGCATCTCTCGATGTCAGGGCTGCCCCATTCAACCACCTGGGGCACACATCCCAGTCGCATTGTGGGCAAAGCGGCCTGACCCCGATGTCAGGTTTCTGAGCGCTCTCTAGTGGACTTTTACCGACAAGCTTAGCGCTGCTGCGGGCCTATTCGCCTCCCGGGCCCCGCACGGGACGACGTTGTGATTATATTCAGGAAAATTCTGAAAAGATCGATACCCAGAATTGTTCACCAATGGAACACAATATATGAAGGCAGCAGGAAGATTAAGTATTAAAGAAGAATACACCAAGAGAGGTCTTTTATAATCCCGTAAATTGCTACCATGGAGGTTGTAAAGCAAGAGACAATGTCCATTTTACAGATACAGGTTACCAGAGAATATTGCTAGCTTTAAGGGACTTAGCTGGTGCATTAGCAACATGCAGAGAATTTAGGGTCATTATTCTTTATCTGTATTTTTTTTGGTGAGTGAGTGAGTGAGTTGGTGTTTTACGCCCGTGCAACGCTATATAGGTTATTTACAGGCGATGAACATGAAAGGATGATAAAATGAACATGAAATGATGATGATAAATGAAAAATGGGGATGGGATGGGAAACAAAGGACCGGTAAATTTTGAAGAACCACAGGAAAAGGGGAGAAGTGGGTAGGGGCGGAAAATTTAGCCTATGTGGTGCACTACTTGGCGGTCCACAAAGGGATCTTTTACGTGCATGAAGCGTGGCACTCTTCACACACGTTGGCCCACTATGGTCGGCGGTCAGGGTTTCCGTATTATAGACCTGACAACCCCCGCGGACGAGGGCTACCCTATTCAGCCACCTAGGGTACACACTTGGTCGCTCTGTGGGCTGAGCACTGACCCGACATCAGAATTCCAAGACCCTTAGTCGCCTCTTACGACAAGCTAGGCTCTGCTGCGGGCCTATTCGCCACCCGGGCCCCGCACGGGACGTATTTTTTTTGGACATTTTTGTTTTCTCATACTCTTTCTGTAAACAATGATTCTCAATGTATCTACTGCCTGTTTAATTGTATCAGGGGCAGTTCTACGGGCTTTGATTTTCTTGGCATCTTACTGGGTGTCAAGTTCAGAAATTGTCTCTAAGATATGCTATGTAGGTGGTGGGCGTGCAGAAAATTTTTTCACTTTTTTGACCGACGATGTTGCTGAGTGAAGCAATTTAAAGCAGGAAACTTTCCTTTTCTTGTTGTATTTGGGGTCCTCAGACATTGGAAAGCTTCATCTTGACCTCTTGGCTTCATCGTTGGATTATAGGCACAAGAGTTTTCCATCCCTATTATCTACTGGGTAGATAACTACTTTATTGGAATATCTTTCCATTATACCAAATATTCATACTTTAATTCCTATAAATCAAACATAAATTGATATTATACTATGTGACAAATTGTATTTTTTCCGGAAACATTCTCGAATCCGTCCCACTTTACTTTGTAAAATATAATTTCATGTAATCGAACAGACCGATGCAAACCCGAAAAAGAATTAGAAATTTAAAAGATACATTTCTTACATTTGAATTCTACAGAATTATCTTCAAAACATTGAAATGGAAATAATTTATTAAGGTTAGTAATATATTGATTGTTTATAACCAAGCATATGATCACACATACTAAATATAGATTTTCATAAAATAACCTCCTATTTTCCACAAAATTTTATAAAACTCATACTTTTTTGTTTTTAATAATTCTAATACTTATTTACTGCAGTATGTTAAAAGTGTTTTAATTTTTCCTTTATCAAAAATTACCGCTTGATATTCATTATATGTTTACACTAAGAATAAAAAAAAACGATAAATGCATATTACCGTTTGATATTCAGTTGATATTCAAAAAAAATTAATATCGAATACCGAACATCGAATATCAGTCTCACTTTACTTAGGTAAGAAAAAAGGCAAACGCATCCAGGAGAAAGTGAGCTAGAGTATTGTTCCTGATTTAACTCGGCTAAAACGTACCTTTGGTTTTTCTTCTGTGATGTTTACTAATTCTTCCAAACAACGACTCGTCGAGTTCTATTTCCCCAATAAGTACCTCTGACATTATAGTTCTGTGGAAATGGTCCACCAAAACTTTTCTAAGGTATGATACCCACCTTACTGCGGCATTCCTAAATCTAATCCCTGCGTGTTTGGCACATAGTTTCAGGGAGGCTTTTTCTTAATTAGTCCGAGATTGCTCTGACGTCCTCGGCATTTTTCCAGCAAGCAAGTCCCACGGCACCAGCTTGCTGGAAAAATGCCGAGGACGTCAGAGCAATCTCGGACTATTTCTTAATATGATTTAATAAACTATAAAACATCTCTAAAATGAGTACTTGAAGATAGGAAACGCATGATTTATATTGGATTCTTACCTCTTGCTCAATTGACAATTTCCCTTCTTGTGTAGCAACATTCCGTCCGCTCCAGCTTATGGAGTTTACGTATCTCAATTGATTCGTTTATCCAGAGCGGGCGGGACTAACATCGATTTCCTTAGCAGAGCGACAAGTCTGACGCAAAAATTGCTCACACAGGGTTATGTTGCTCCTCGGTTGCTGTCTTCACTCAAGAAAGTTTACGGAAGACATCATGCACTTATAGACAAATATGGGATTTCGATCTCTCAGATGAGTGCAGATGTTGGTTTGTCATAGAGTGTTGTTTTGTCTTCCTTTACAGGATCTGACACACTGAATAGACTATTGGCAACGCGACGGGTGTGCTATAGCAAGCAGGAACTGCTTACTCTTCCGGAGCACCTGGTTGGTGTTTTTATCTAGTCATACTTTTTGTTTTATCGACGGTCTTTTGACTTTGGTTTATACTGAATTTTTAGTTATATATCACAACTTGTTTATGTCCCAATTATGGCTGAAATATCGCCGACGGGACATTAAGCAAATACCAATCAATCAATCAATCCGGAGCACCCGAGTTCACTCTTGTTTCGACTGGAGTTCGCGTTGTTGATTGATATTCAGTTATTTTGTGTTTCCATGTTTTACATGTTGTCTGTTTTTGTCCCGTTTTTGTTTGTGTTTACTGGTTTTGTCTCTGCCCTTTCGGACTTTTGACATTCGGATACCCCATTGGTACCTCTGCTTCTTCCACCAAATTTCTCATATTTGATACTTGTTACTTAAAGTTTATTTGCCCTTAGCCACGAAAATACTTCTGCGTCATTTTACAAAAACAGAGAGTAAAAATCCCTAGGGTTTTCAAAATTTTCTATTTCAATTTCTTCGTATTGTTCTAATTTGATTCTAGAATAAAAAATGCCAAATGTTGAGCAGTGTGCCATGGTTTTTAGGAATTACACACGTTATATGCTTCATACATGTTTGTATATGTTCATGTCCCTTAAACCCGCCAATTTTCTACACGAGCAGTGCCAATATTGTCGCATTCCAGTACCAATTGCTGCATTGCTCACACATTGCAGAAAATAAACATGGCTACTTGATGACACAAGAGAAGGAAGGTCCGATGTGCATCCCTTGTGACTCGCGGTATTCTTTGAAGCATGTTCTCCTTGACTGTGTTGATCTTGCTCCTATTCGTATGAAGTATTTCAACTGTACATCCATGCACGATTTGTTCAGCGGCATCCCAGTCGATGCAATTTTATCATTTTTAAAAGAAATAGGTCAGTACTCAAAATTATAATTCTTAAAATAAAATCACCATTTGTAAATTATTTTGTTGCTATTATAATTAATCTTTAGCTCGTTATTGTCAAGTTTTTTTTTGCTTTCGCTGTAAATGTTTTTATTTTTTAGTGTGTTATTTTAAATGCTTATTTTATCATTTATTTTCTAGTCATTCTGTTTATTCGGTCTTTTGACTTTGCTTTATATTAACGTGTTATTTACATAATTATTTCAACTTGTTTATGTCCCGATGATGGCTGCAATATCGCCGACGGGACATTAAACAACTAAAAATCAATCAATCAATCAATCAGAAAATAAACATTAACAAGACTACGTTTACTAAATATAGTAAAATCGTTGTTAAAAATTGAACCTTAACCTTGAAGTGGGCTGGGGCAAACTTTATTTCAAATTATGTATGTGCATTCAGCATTCAGCCTCTAAGTACTTCATATATCAGTTCGTTTTCTCTATAATCTTTTCATGGCCGCGCCCGTTTCAAGAGGAAGACAAGATTTATGAAATGTGGCACATCACTGATGTAATTGGACCAGCAACAAGATCAGTGGCGGGTCCAGGGGGGGGGGGGGGGCGGTGGACCCCCCTTTCCTCCGAAATTAAAATTTGTTTGTGTAGATTTTCAGCAAAACTCAAATTTTCATTGAATGGTGTGAATTAAAAGACTGTGCCGGGACGAGAGCGATATGAGACGAATTAAGTTTGTCAACTATAATGTAATCATATGAGTTGACTGTTTTCTGGTGTGATATAGATTTGAAAATCATATTTTTTATTTGACAAAGTGATGCTAAAGGCTATTATAATATATACTTACAGTGCTAGACTGATGATCATATGAAGCAGCAGAAATTGGACTCGGCGCACTGGGATCCTTGTGGTTCACATGATCAAACTTGCTTGATGGCTGTAAAAAATCATAGAAACTTCAAAATAAAATATCAGCTAAAATCTAACGCTACACTCCATAAAAAATATCAGCATACAGAGAATCATTACTTCTTGTACATTTACACACATGCACAGTAGACGCGACTGACTGACAGACTTGGGTATAGCATACCATAATGCATTCATATGACAAGATTTATGAAATGTGGCACATCACTGATGTGATTGGACCAGCAACAAGATCAGTGGCGGATCCAGGGTGGTGGACCCCCCTTTTCTCCGAAATTAATTTTTTTGTGTGTAGATTTTCAGCAAAACTCAAATTTTCATTGCATGGTGTGACTTAAAAGAGTGCCGGGACGAGAGCGATATGAGACGAATTAAGATTGTCAAGTTTGATATAGCATAATATAATGTAATCATATGAGTTGACTGTTTTCTGGTGTGATATAGATTTGAAAATCATATTTTTTATTTGACAAAGTGATGTTAAAGGCTATTATAATATTTACTTACAGTGCTAGACTGATGATCATATGAAGCAGCATAAATTGGACTCGGCGCACCGGGATCCTTGTGGTTCACATGATCAAACTTGCTTGCTGGCTGTAAAAAATCATAGTTAGTTAGTTAGTTATTGCTTTACTCCCAAGCAGCACGATTTCGGCTATATCCGGGAGATGAACATGAAAGTGGTGATACAATGAACATGAAATGATGATGATGATGTGGAGGAAATGGGGAGACAAGGCCAATCGGGTAGGGGAGTTTTTACTGCCACTGGAAAAAGGAGTGATGGGTAGAGACGAGAAATTTAGCCTCCTGCATGGGATTCTACGGATCCTACTCTTACTGAGACCTGCAGCAGGGTTCTTTAACGTGCGAGGAACGTGACATTTTTCCCAACACGGTGCACCACTATGGTTTGCGGTCAGGTTTTCCGCATTATCGCCATCCCGTGCGGGGCCCGGGTGGCGAATAGGCCCGCAGCAGAGCCTAGCTTGTCGTAAGAGGCGACTAAGGGTCTTGGGATTCTGACGTCGGGTCAGTGCTCAGCCCACAGAGCGACCAAGTGTGTACCCTAGGTGGCTGAATAGGGTGGCCCTCGTCCGCGGGGGTTGTCAGGTCGATAATACGGAAACTTTGACCGCCGACCATAGTGAGCCAACGTGTGTGGAGAGTGCCACGCTCCATGCACGTAAAAGACCCCTTTGTGGACCGCCAAGTAGTGCACCACATAGGCTAAATTTTCCGCCCCTACCCACCTCTCCTCCTTTCCTGTGGTTCTTCAAAATTTACCGGTCCTTTGTGTCCCACCCCACCCCATATTTCATTTATCATCATCATTTCATGTTCATTGTATCAACCTTTTCATGTTCATCGCCTGTTAATAACCTATATAGCGTTGCACGGGCGTAAAACACCAACTCACTCACTCACTCACCGCATTATCGCCTGACGACCCCGCATCTCTCGATGTCAGGCCTGCCCCATTCAACCACCTGGGGCACACATCCCAGTCGCTTTGTGGGCAAAGCGGCCTGACCTGATGTCAGGTTTCTGGGCGCTCTTTAGTGGACTTTTACCGACAAGCTTAGCGCTGCTGCGGGCCTATTCGCCACCCGGAACCCGCACGGGTGGATAAAATCATAAAAACTTCAAAATAAGCCAAAATAAAACATCAGCTAAAATCTAACGCTACACTCCATTAAAAATTCCAGCGTACAGAGAATCATTACTTCTTACTCTATAGACTGATTACACCAACTATCTGAATGAGGCGTAAACCTTATAATTCTGTTTTGTTTTTATTACCAATATATCTGTCATCATATCAGGCGATGAAGTGGCTGCACAGATGAATGTAACATGATACTCAAAATATGTCAATCTTTATCTCATTTTCTATTTACTTTTACTTTTACTATTTGTTGATAAGCATTTCTTAATCACAAATAATCCAAATGCATTACTTAGTCTAGTATGAAACTTTTTAATTAATCAACATGTAATTTTTAATTAATAGAAAATTATGAAATCATGACATTATGAAAATCATATACAACAAGATCACAATTTATAGACAGTGAGTCCCGTGCGGGGCCCGGGAGGCGAATAGGCCAGCAGCAGCGCTAAGCTTGTCGGTAAAAGTCCACTTAAGAGCGCTCAGAAACCTGACATCGGGGTCAGGCCGCTTTGCCCACAAAGCGACTGGAAGGTGTGCCCCAGGTGGTTGAATGGGGCAGCCCTGACATCGAGAGATGCGGGGTCGTCAGGCGATAATGCGGAAAACCTGACCGCAACTTCGTGGTGCACCGTGTTGGGAAAAATGTCACGTTCCTCGCACGTTAAAGAACCCTGCTGCAGGTCTCGGTAAGAGTAGGACCCGTAGGATCCCCATGCAGGAGGCAAAACTTTCCGTCCCTACCCATCACTCCTTTTTAGCTCACCTGGACCGAAGGTCCATGTGAGCTATTACCATCACTTGGCGTCCGTCGTCGTCGTCGTCGTCGTCTGTCGTCGTCTGTCGTCGTCGTCTGTTAACAATTTTTCAAAAATCTTCTCCTCTGAAACTACCAAACAGAATTTAATGAAACTTGGTATGAATGATCCTTAGGGTGTCCTGCACCAAACTTGTGTTTTGATTTTTGATCCGTTAAAAAACATGGCCGCCGTTACTAAAAATAGACTAGGGGGGTCAGACTACTGTTTTTGGCTTATAAATCAAAAAGTATAAGAGATAGAGGAAATCTGAGGCCACGCTACTGATTCAGCATCAAAAGCTCTACAAAAGTCTCCATTTGGTCAAAGTTGTCAGATGACCCCTTATAGGGGTTACGGCCCCTTGAAGGTGAAAAATAGCATTTTTTCATGTTTTTGGCCTACAGAATGAAAACTATTGCAGATAGAGATTAGCTGTTGCTTGCTTAAATGTTCAGCTCATTTAACTCTACAAAATTCTCCATAGGGTTGAAGTTGTCAGATGACCCCTTATAGGGGTTACGGCCCCTTAAAGGTGAAAAATAGCCATTTTTCATGTTTTTGGCCTACAGAATGAAAACTATTGCAGATAGAGATTAGCTGTTGCTTGCTTAAATGTTTAGCTCATTTAGCTCTACAAAAGTCTCCATAGGGTCGAAGTTGTCAGACAACCCCTTCTAGGGGTTACGGCCCCTGAAAAATAGCGTTTTTTCATGTTTTTGTCCTACAGAATGAAAACTATTGCAGATAAAGATTAGCTGTTGCTTGCTTAGATGTTCAGCTCATTTAGCTCTACAAAATTTTCCATAGGGTCGAAGTTGTCAGATGATCCCTTATAGGGGTTACGGCCCCTGAAAAATAGCGATTTTTCATGTTTTTGGCCTACAGAATGAAAACTATTGCAGATAGAGATTAGCTGTTGCTTGCTTAAATGTTCAGTGCATTTAGCTTTACAAAATTCTCCATAGGGTCGAAGTTGTCAGATGACCCCTTATAGGGATTACGGCCCCTGAAAAATAGCGATTTTTCATGTTTTTGTCTTATAAAATGAAAACTATTGCAGATAGAGATTAGCGGTTGCTTGCTTAAATGTTCAGCTCATTTAGCTCTACAAAATTGTCCATAGGGTTGAAGTTGTCAGATGACCCCTTATAGGAGTTACGGCCCCTGAAAAATAGCGATTTCTCATGTTTTTAGCCTACAGAATGAAAACTATTGCAGATAGAGATTAGCTGTTGCTTGCTTAAATGTTCAGCTCATTTAGCTCTACAAAATTCTCCATAGGGTAGAAGTTGTCAGGTGACCCCTTACAGGGGTTACAGCCTTTGAAAAAAGCGATTTTTCATGTTTTTGGCCTACAGAATGAAAACTATTGCAGATAGAGATTAGCTGTTGCTTGCTTAAATGTTCAGCTCATTTAACTCTACAAAAGTCTCCATAGGGTCGAAGTTGTCAGTAACTCCTTATAGGGGTTATGGCCCCTTATAGGTGAAAAATGGTGTTTTTGGCCTATAGAATGAAAACTATTGCAGGTAGAGAAAAGATGTTGCTTGCTTAAATGTTCAGCTCATTTAGCTCTACAAAAGTATAGGGTCAACATCAAGACCAGGTGAGCGATTCAGGCTCCTGGGAGCCTCTTGTTCCAGTAGCAGTCCAAACTTTCCTACCCGATTGGCCTTGTGTCCCTATTTCCTCCACTTCATCATCATTTCATGTTCATCTCCCGGATATAGCCGAAATCGTGCTGCTTGGGAGTAAAGCAATGACTAACTAACTATAGACAGTGAAATATTCTTGAGGATCAATATCCAGTATCAATGAAGTTTCATGAAATGGTAAGTTCTTATATTTTTATTAACTTGTATTTTCATAAACCACATATATTTTACAAATTAACATGCACGTCCAATACATTACCGTGACCTCCCCAAAGAATGTTCTACAATTATGATATAAACATTTTTAGAACTTAATGTGTTCATTATCATTAACAGTACTATTCAACATGTTTAAGTTTAATAATTATTTGATTATTGTACACCTCCCTCCCCTGAGAACATTTAGCATAGCTCCAGGAACTATCATTGGTACAGTTAACTAGTTTTGTCATTTGATACTGTTCTATACAATAAGGTATTTAACTCTATATGATTTTATAAATATGTTACTAATTTTATTAAAACAATTAAATTTACTTATTACGTCAATTTGAAATTATTTTTAAAATTAATTTTTATTTATGTTTATAACCAATTAAATCCCATAATTAAAATAAAAATAATTATTATAATCAGGGGACATAATTGAAATTCTCTGAAACTTGAGATATTCATCAAACCAATAGTGCATGTAAATATTGTTTTTACAGACTTTTATTGATGCCTTGACCCCTGTTTGAACAGAGAATGCTAAAGTGGCTGAATAATTTAATCCAACCATGGTAAGTTTTTTTTAAGAATGTTCAGAATCTTACAAAAAGTAAAAAAAAGTCAATTACCACTTCCTTAAAAAAAAAAATGGGTAAAAAACAAAAAGAAATTGTAATTTTAAGGAAATGGGGAAAAAGAACATCATGCATACAAGATATTAAATTTCAGACACAGAAAAAAATACTATTATCACTATACATATGTACCTATACTGTTAACAACGAGAAATAAAATACAAAAAAATCCCCGAAAGGCTGAGCATAAATGTGCAACATATAAAACATGATCCACAACATAACATGAAAATAAACAATATAACAATATCAAGAATTAAGCAAAACTGACGGTATTGAAATTTACAAATTCAGTAACTCAATATGAAACAGGAAAAAAGGATATACTATTACATATCAGGCAAATAATGAAAGGGTCCAATCACTCCTACAGTCAGTACCTTTCGAGGAGGATGGCACCATACGATACATATCATCAGACAACCTTGTAAAATTTCTTAAAGCAAACAAATCAGAGGAGGACAAGAAGAAGACAATAAAAAAATCAACCATATGCGGAGAAATACAAAACCATTCAAATCCTAAAAACACAACAGAGAAAATATCTGAAGCCTCATTTTATAGGTACATTTTTCACCATTTCGATGATTTCAAAATCTGTAAATTACTCTGTGAAGAAATCATATCATATCTCCCATATAAAACGTCTAAATATGAATCTCCAGACAACACATTGTACTCAAAATCCAATGAAGAACTCTACCGTGCAAAAATTGACAATGGGCTCTGGAGTAATAACTTGACAGGAAGGCAAATCGACATAGATGAAAATGGTTTGATGTTTTTGCAAGAAAGATACAAAAGCAACTTCACCGCTGACCAATGGTATCAGATTCAAGTAGTTGAGCTCCATTTTCAACAATTTTCAGATGTAACAGACAGAGCAAAGTTTGAAACCTTACTTGAGAAGAAATTCAAGTTTTTGGAAATGACGAAAAAAAATGACTGAGTATGGAAGCAAATTAAATGCAATGGCCCTTAAAGTATGCCAATCAAATACCTGAAGAAAAAATGCATCTGAGGCAATGAACAATATTCTTTTAGATGTTGGTACAAAGCACAGACCAGAGTTTTTAAGAGAAAGAAATAAAAGTATACTTAGAACTTGTTTTTCTCCAGCCAGGGTCAATAAACGCAGACGGTAGACTTAAAACAAGAGAGAAGTTGCTGAAAAGAGAACACCAAACAAACATCATTACAGTAAAACAAATACATGAGACCCCAGATGATATTCAAGAACATCATGATGCCGACATATGCTCAACATGTTTTGGGGCATACTCTACAGTATTAACAGAACCATTGAACATCCACCAGTTTGACGTACCATTGCCGCTTCAACTTTTCTTTCAAAAAGCATTTATAAACAAAGCTACAGTTAGGCGACATTCTGATGACCCACAAAATGTCTACATCCCAAAGATAGCTTCACTTTATGGACTCTACAGTGGATTAACACAAGAGGTTAATACTGATGAACTTTTAATCAACTACCACAACATTTCGACAGTCTTTAACATCACATCCTCATCTGGAATCAGCCAAATTCAGAAAACTGGGAACCGAAGGCTCAAGTTAAAGTCTGATGATGATCTTTGTTACTACAAAGCATTTCTAAAACCTCATCGAATATTTAATCAGACGTTTTTGGAAACTACTCCTTCCACCCACTATGTGCCAATGAACAGCTGTTTTCTGATTTAAATGATGGATAATTTAGTTCACCTTTCAATGAAAACAGATCCTAAGCCAGGCGAAAGTAGAACCAATCAGATATGTACTCTGCCAATGACATTGAAGGGGATTCCAAAAGACAGTGCTGTTGTACAATCGTGGCATACTTCAGATTTTGACCAATCCGACAACTGTAAATGCCTAGATCCAATATCTCTTGCGGAAGATGATATGAAATTAGCTCTGTTTGAACTATCAGATGAAAAGAATCGACTGTATTCTCAGTTCGAGAAGGAAGCTATTTGGGGATCATCAACTATATGGAAAGACAGTTCCTGTTTCATCGAAACTGCATTCTCAACAAAACAGTTAGAAAAATCTATAGACGACTTACAACTCAGCGATGACTTCCAGATTGCGGATCTTGACAAAACCATGGATTCTCTTAAATTAAATGAGTCAATTATTTCAGAAATTAACAATGAATCTGATGGTCAGGACACAGATGAAACAGAGGACTATATAGACGGAAGACCCTTTGGTAAGATTAAATAGCACAAAGTTGAATGACAATACATCGACAAACCATCCAACATTCGATATTTCTACAATAAACCAGGATAGATCAGATACTACTATACAACAAGATGTGTTAACTTTTCATAGTCGAGATGAAGAAGATGATATGGAAGACAATGCAGAACTAGAGAGACTTTTAAATGAAATAGACATTCAGCAAGACCAATGTAATGATCAAGTTGTTCATGGGATAACTATTTTTCGACAATTTATTACACCAGCTCTCCTTTGTAGACACCCGAAACCTGGATCTGGCAGGGATGATGACATCAATGTCCTGAAAGATATATTGGATGCTATTTTGACCAAGGCAGAACCAGGCAACACTGACAAAATTTTGTTTGGACCAGATTACAAAAAAGCAAAAAACTTATTGGAGTTAATGGATAAATCCCCAAAATATCGTCACTTTTTACCAGAGTTCCAAGTCTTACATCTGAGAAAGTCGAAGATAACTAATTTAATATCAGCATATGAGTTGAGTGAGTGAGTGTGAGTAGGTGTTTAACGCCCGTGCAACGCTATATAGGTTATTTACAGGCGATGAACATGAAAAGGATGATAAAATGAACATGAAATGATGATGATAAATATCAGCATATCGAACCTCAGGTCTCATTCACATTTTACAATATATGAAAGACGGGGAACAGGAGAAAGACTGGACAAAACTGCTAAGCATTGATAACATAGAAACTGCAACAAGAAGCATCTGGCGACTATCCACAGCATTACACATCAGCTTCATGGTATCTTTTATGGAGTCACTGGGTGATGCTGATGGAAACATGCTTCATATTGACCTCATGGAAAACAATGTCCAATTGACTGACGAAAAATGGAGAGAACAGTTTGACAATTTCATGGAAGAAGGAAGGAAGAATAATGAAACTTTTTGCTTGCACACAGAAATTATGAGACATTGTGATGAAATCATTGCCATTGCTCTAGCAGAAAGACTTGGAGGACCAGAAGGTTACAACATCCTGCTGGCAAGTGTGAAGTCTTCTCTGCCGTTTTCTTTCCTGAATGGTGCATCTAGTTATGCAGTCTTCTGTACAACACTTTTATATGAATACTCCCGTGCTAGTCCATTTCACAAGAAAATGATGGAAACACTCTTCAGTACACCACACAATGGAAGTTTGGTCAACTTTGGATTAGATACATGCAGAGAAATTGACCATCGCATTGCCAAGAAAAGCATACGACCAGGGTCTACACTGGAAAGCATAATTTTGAAAATGAGCACAGTGGATGAACAGCAAGAGGTCCACACTTTCCGCATGCGTCTAGGCACGAATGATGACACTCAAGAACAAGAAACAGATGAAGATTCAAAAACAAGCTGGGAATCAGCTGAACGGTACTTAGGGAAAAAAATCACAAAGATAGATAAGTTACACATATACAGAACTGTCAAGCTAGTCCTAAGATACCAAGGTATGTCTGTAGAGAAGGACGAAGTACCAAAAAATGTTAACCACACACTACAACCAGAACTGCCTTTGTCTGTACTCGATAGAGAAACATACGATGTTGGCAGGTTTTTGATACGAAAGTATGCAGCCGAAAGACAGATGTTTGGAGAAGTGGCCATACCTGATTCTGTAGAAATGACAGGTCCAAAGCAACTAGTTAACAGGGTAAAAAAGGGCAAAGTGTGACGATCAACAGATCAAGATTTAAGGTCGCTACAACAAAAACACAACTGCAAAGAGATGAAGAGCTGCGAAGTAAAAAAGTTGGACAATTATCAAAAATTGTAGATTGTATGAGCTCAAAAATGAA
The DNA here is from genome assembly GCA_963971305.1 of Arcuatula senhousia. Taxonomy (NCBI): domain Eukaryota; kingdom Metazoa; phylum Mollusca; class Bivalvia; order Mytilida; family Mytilidae; genus Arcuatula; species Arcuatula senhousia. Next base: position 32,359 of record CAXARO010001170.1, read on the forward strand.
TCTTTGTCAAGCTGTTGTAAAGCCAAATTGCTCAAAATCAACAACCAACAAGTCAGCTGGCGTCCGAAAAGCATTGTCTAGCCTGATTCAAAGATGTCTTTAAGCAAGAATAAGGCCAATTGAACCAACTGGACCGACAGTGATGATCAAGAAAGGTACCTTCAATTTGAAAACTTTTTGATGACAAACTTTTCTACTATCCCAGAAGACATAGCATCTAAAACAACTGCATCAGTCGTAAAATTTGCTGGCGTTAAGTTTAAAAACTGTGGAACATCTGGCAAGCAATAAATTAAGTATTTGCAAAATGGAGTGTTTAAACCAATTTTGAAGAAACTACCCAGTTTGCGGCATATAGTTCTTGCAGTTCGTCCAAGCCTTCGGACGACCTGTTCATCCGGGTTATGTAGCACCAGTCCCAGCAGACCCAGCACCAGCACCAGCCCCAGAAGCAACAGCACCAGCCAAAGCGCCAGCCCCAGAACCAGCAGCAGCACCAGCAGCACCAGCCCCAGTACCAGCAGCACCATCCCTAGCCCCAGCGGCACCAGCCCCAGTACCAGTACCGTTCGTACCAGCACCAGCACCATTCCCTCAACCTGCAGCTCCCGTAGACCCCTTCCATGACATTCCCTTGGAAAGCAAAATCCCAGTTACCGAATTGACAAGAATCAACAACTCTGTCCATAACGTTGGGCATTTTGCTGTCCTGTTGACTCGTCGTCTGTATCCAGAGCTGTTTGGCGCAGACGACCGCCGCCACCTCTATTCCTTTCATGGTTCCATGAGTAAGCAGTGCAACAAGTTAGAGTTAGATCCGGCCAGGAAAGGTTTTCTACAGAGATATATTTTGTATTTTCACCCTGATGTTGCGGATCGATCGAAATTTCAGAGTTGCGTAGTAGAGAAGATCAACGAAGCACTAAGACGCAACAAGAAGAAGGCAACAGCCGCGACATAGACATTTGATTCAACTCGTTTGTTATTAAAAATGGAAAATTTGTCTCATTTGTGAAAGAAAGTGTTGTTTTCAATTTTAGCAACATAATCCGGTCATATTTTAATTTTTTAATTTATTAAATCAAAAAAAAAAATTAAACGTTATATATCAAATACGATCATCAAACTTTTATTTTCTTTGTCTTTAAACTTACGGATACACGTCTTCCTTTTTCAATAAGCAAGTTATGGCCACTTATTCTACATGTATATTTTGTAATTAATTTTATGTATTCTGGGTTTGGTATATTTAGATAATTTTTTCTATTTAAAGATCAGAATTGTTTTTTATGTTCTTATAAAAGTTTTTTTATTGTTAGTTAAATCTAAATAACGATTTTTCATATAGTTCTCAATATAAGATTTTTGAATTTTATATCTGCATCTACTTGTAGGTTAATTTTAATGATTCCATGGCATCTTTTGCATTTAATACGACATGTATGCATATCTATAATAAAATGGCATTTATACATATTTGCTTGTTGTATAAACATTTACATGTAAAATACGTTGTTGTGTACAGTTTTTTTTAAATATTTATTGTTATCCATGCAACTCTTATTTCTATTATCATTGAAATAAATATGAAACATTTTCATGGTGTCTTTAATATTAATATTTTTCATGAGAACTGTCTGCCTGCTTCAGCACGTGGTGTCTCCTGCAAGTTGCTCCCTGAAATGGGTTCTTTTCTTTGTCTTTTCTTGAACTCAATAGCGTCCTTACGAATGCGATGCTAAATAAATAAATGAGCTAGGCATAACCAACACAAAGAAATATCTAAATAATCAACACGAACAGCTATAGGTCACTCACTGCTCGCCATCTTGCATTGTCCTAAGTCTACAAAGTGAATAATTTGTAACAGGATATTATTAAATGACCATTTGATTTTCAAAACTGTTTATGTGTTTGTCCCAAATCAGGTTTACCGATAGGTTTGACCAGGAACGAAATATTTCGAAATACATCTTGAATTCAGTGTAAATTCAAGTTTAAGCTAAAGGTTGGAGTTAGATTCGAATGAAGGATCATGAAATTTGTGCTTATAAACACAAAGAAAACAACAAACTGTAATATTATTTGAAGTTGTCCTTTCAACGTCAGGGTGAAGAATTACTTTTGTACGAAAGAAGTATATGATTTTCATGAAACTTGACACACGAGTATACATGCATATCAATATCAAACAAACACAATCATTGTAATTATATACCTGACATAGACGCCAATATAAACAGAACTTAACATTCTAAAACAAGATGTGAAAGTCATAAAAGGGAATGCAAACTGAAACGCTTACTTCTTTAATATGGCTTATGTGTATCGTTATAAGTTGCAAGCAAAAATATATATATATAAAAAAGGCAAACAAAAGAACAAAAAGATAAATGCAAAACTTTGAGGAGTCAGAATCGCTAATGCACCTGAAACTTAAAGTTATTATAGGTTAAGTTTAAAGGGGTGTTTTATACTACTTCGATAACTGGGGGATTAACTCCCGTGTATTTAAGAGTACAGCTACGCGGTGCAGAAATTTTATTACAAATACAAAAAATGACAAAGCTAATTGAGAAAACAAACTTTCTATCATGATTTGTTTGTTTTTCTAACTAATTAACATGTACTCAATGTCATAGCGAGAACTACTCAATAATTGCTTTATAAAAGAAGAATCGTTTAACTACAAGTTCATTACTATACATCTTCAAAAACAACATGATCAACGTCCTTATACTCGGTCATAGCTTTATAGAGCAATTAAGAAGATTATGTGATGACGAGGTACAGTCACACCAATGGGAAGACCCGTCAAACTGTGCTGGGAAACTTCACGTACAGATGCATGGCTACCAAGGAGGATGTGTTCCCACTCTAACCAATGCAATACACAGTGGACTCTTCGTTCACTACCTACCGCACATAGTGATGATCCAGATCGGTGGCAATGACTGTAGCTCCGCCAATTTCAACGTAGAATCGTTTGAGTCCAACATCGACCAGCTCATTAAAGCATGTTCAGATAGAGACGTTCTGGTCATCTTCATGAAAATCCTTAAAAGATCAAGACCTCGTAATTGCTCGCCGGAAGAATACAACACAAGACGACGACTTGCAAACGAGATCTTAAAGAAGAAGACTTCCAGAAATGTCTTTTTCTTTAGCCCAGTGAATTGCTACCATGGCGGTTGTGAAGCATCGGATGGGGTCCATTTTACCAACGAAGGATATCATAGAATGCTGCTAGCATTAAAGAAAGCACTCAGTTTCTGGTGGTTCAATTATTTATTTGGAAATATGTGGTAGTGCTACATCTACATGTACATAATGTACATGTATATCTATATATAATTATATAATGTGTGCATGTTTATTTCTTGTTTTAATATGTTTGAGCAAGGTTGTGTAATAAACAAGGTTTGGCTTGTTTAAATTGTTACAAATGTATGTTTTCCTGTGTTCATTTTTATGTATACATGACTAAAAATTAATAGATACATTGTATTTATTAAACAGTCAACATATGTACATGCATTAAAACAATTGCAATCTAGGTGTTCAGTGTGTGAAACTATAAACTGATAAGTTTACATATAGCATGTAAAACACTTTTTAAAGTAATTTCATTTCAGGTATAAGATTAAGATAGTTTTTAGAAACCTGTCATTAGGCAAATAAGACCTAATTATTAAATGCATAATTTCACCCACTGAATTAGCTGCTTATCTACTTGAATTTCTATTTTGAAACATTAACATGTTAATGAGGAGAATACGAGAAGTGAAAAGCTAATTGTTAATGAAAATGCAAAAAAAATGACAGAAAAATAGAGATTGGTTGGTTCGATTATAATTCCAAAATGAATGAGTATCGTCAGGTCAGGAGGTGGAGGAGGAGCAAGATTTGTCAATGTACCTAAAGCATGGAAACAGGAAGACATTTTGGATTATGGAAAAGGGTTTTTTCTTTAACGGTAAATCGAAAAGAGGAAAAATATCAGAATTTTAATTAGGATTAGGTTTAGTATAAAACACACACTTAGGGTTAGGGGTAAGCATATTAAGATACACTAAGGTTTAAGGTTAGTACAAAATCATACAATTAGGGTTAGGGTCGATGAAAACACAAAATAATGTTTTGTTTTCCTGCAAAGTTTCACGCCTCTGGGTGCAAACGAGCATCAGATATCCTTATAGTACCGCAGCAAAAATGGTCCGAAATTCAGCGACTTTGTAACAACCAAACATCAACGCTAGCAGAGTGCAGATGTTTGTTTGTCATATAGCATTGTTTTGTCTTTCTTCACAGGATTTGACACACTGTATTGGAAATTAGCAGTGCGACGGGCGTGATGTAACAATGCTTTTTCTGACAATTAATGTACAAATAACTGGCTTATACACATGCACGTTCAATCAACAATGAAATATACAAAAAGCTATTTTTAGCTGTTTAAATACAAGCAAAAGGTTAGTTAGTAAGTTAGTTAGTTATTGCTTTACTCCCAAGCAGCACGATTTCGGCTATATCCGGGAGATGAACATGATATTGGTGATACAATGAACATGAAATGATGATGAAGTGGAGGAAATAGGGACACAAGGCCAATCGGGTAGGAGAGTTTTGACTGCCACTGGAAAAAAGAAGTGATGGGTAGGGACGGAAAATTTGGCCTCCTGCATGGGGATTCTACGGGTCCTACTCTTAACGAGACCTGCAGCAGGGTTCTTTAACGTGCGAGGAACGTGACATTTTTCCCAACACGGTGCACCACTATGGTTTGCGGTCAGGTTTTCCGCATTATCGCCTGACGACCCCGCATCTCTCGATGTCAGGGCTGCCCCATTCAACCACCTGGGGCACACATCCCAGTCGCTTTGTGGGCAAAGCGGCCTAACCCCGATGTCAGGTTTCTGAGCGCTCTTTAGTGGACTTTTACCGACAAGCTTAGCGCTGCTGCGGGCCTATTCGCCACCCGGGCCCCTGTTTTCAATAAAAAATGGTAAAATGATTGTACAATAAATCAAAGCGCTAAAGCGTTAAAAGGCAGGGCTAAATATTAGCATTAAAAATAAAGAACGATCTGTGTTTCATAAACTTGAAACATAGCACATCAGTTTTGTTTGTTTCCTCCGCACACTTACACATTTGTTAAAAAATGTGTAATTAAGCTCCGCTCACTTGATCAAAGGTCAAAGGTCAACAATGCTTAAGTGAACGTCATCGAGTATTGATACACGATATGTAGTGCACATTTATATCGCATTTATGTTGGGGTATAAATATGTACCTCTTACTTTAGACAATCCGTATAACATTTAAAATACAATAAACGATTAATGTTCTGTAATATAGATCCTCTGGAAGCAATATTGACTGACCGATTAAACTTATCTAGACGGAAAAAAAAAACCCGCGAAAATCAGATAGCTATATGACTCTAAACATGTTTAAACATGTTAAATATGCATATCAACAGGTATCAACTACAAAAACAGAGAAACATGTAATGTTATGTTCCTGTATAACCACGTCTTGTAACAATAAATTTTAAGCCATAAATTAATTGATAAACAGAAGACAGGATAAGAAAGTGGTGGATTACAATGTATGTAATTAAAGGCCTAATTTTATTTTTGAAGAGGTCAAGTGGGGAGCACTTGCCCCTGTGCCCCCTCTGGATCCGCCACTGATTTTATTTGTACGTTTGTTATCACTTATCTTGAATGAATCATGTGAATGGGGAGTAGAAACATTTATGTATCAAGTTTAATGGTGCTTAGGCTAAAAATGGCAATAAAGGAGTTAGCTCTAGTAGCATGAATAAAAACTAGGTTCGGCAGGGAAACAAATACACTTTTGTACTCATGTACATGTCATGACATGTATAACAATCAAGATAAATTACTGTTCATAAGACATTCAAAGGGGGGGGATAATTGATATGGTCAGTTATTGATTTGAATGTTGTTGTTTTTTCTGTTGACTTGAATTACATAATTTACAATTTTTTTACATAAAGTAGCCACACTGTTCAAATTTTAAATTTCAATGGCAGAGAATTTGTAACACTGAGTGGCTTCCGTATTTATTTATAGATTTAGCTTGGGCCGATTAGCTTGAGTGATATGTTTGACAGAAAATCAATATATTATTATCAACAGGCCAGTGTATGTACATCTTGAAGGAATGTTGGCATCAACACTAGATTATGTCATTTATGAAAGGGAAATGGACCCGTACGCATTTAATTTATTGGCAATATCTTGCCAAGCTTGGGTACGAAGGACGGAGACTTTTTGGGTCCCACTGCCCTTCATTTTCCCAAATAGTGTGTCCTCCTTCTTCTTTGTTTCTTCCACCACAACCAACTACTCGTCACTTGTCCAATTTGAGGACCGTTTTTTAACCTCCTCCATTGCCATTATAAAGCCAGTAGTAATTAATTGACAGACGATAAATTAGCCAAGATACTCACCTTCATTTTCCCAAACTGGTGGACTGTATGTTGTTTTCATCTCAAAAGAGCTCGAAAAAAGCCGCTTAGAACATCGAAAAAAAATACTCAGCTAAGAATTTTCTCAAGTCTGAGTAAAAAGTTTTATGGCGGAGAAAATCGGAGAAATTCTCAACTGAGTAAAATTTTCATTCTTAGAAAAAAAAAATTCTCAGAAAAAATAAAGTTTTATGGCGGCGGGGCCTGGTTTTTATTTTATCAAAATCTGTGCTCATAAAATATTCCTATGACCTAAAATGAAAGAGTTGATAAAGTCCCTTAACTCCTATAAAATTTGTCGAATCAATATGGCAGTGCCATAAGATCTACTACATATCATGACAAACAATCCTACAAAATTTCATCAAAATCCATTGAGTGGTCTCAGGAGTTGCACTCATAAAGTCTTCCTATGACCTAAAATGAACAAAGTGGATAAAGTCCCATAACTCCTTAAAAAATTGTCGAATCAAAATGGTGATGCGAAATGATCAACTACATATCATGATTGACAATCCGACAAAGTTCCATCAAAATCCGTTGAGCAGTCTCATTGGAGATGTGCTCACAAAAGTGTGACGGACGCGCGGATGGACAAAGATTATTACTAGGTCCCTCCGTAGCGTGTTGCACGGGACAAAAATATCTGTAAATAAGTAAAACTGTGAGCAAGCTCACAACATTATACCCTCTTCATATTGGACTTCATACTGCAAAATATCTTAAGTGATTTCCCCAGAATGCTATTCCAAGGATGAAAATTCTCCATGCACATCTATGTCATTTATCCCGAAAGAAAGTGAAACAAACTCAAATTGGCGATTCTTGGCTACAGCCTTTATATAAGTACATATTTAAACAATTAATATATATATATATATGCAAATGTATTTTATAACTATATGATGGTTACCGCATATTCTGGCAACCGACTGATATATGAAAATGTATATATATGAGAGCGTGGGATACACAGCTCGTATGCTTGGAAATTTAGTTAGTTGTCGTGGGATACACAGACAACATGCATGTATCGAAAGGTTCTGTTCCTAAACGACCCTGTACGCAGCTTATAAGGCCAAATTGGCAGACATGTAAGCCCCTTTATATGACTGCCAACCGCCATAAAATGGGGGATAAGATGCGTTCTGTAGCCCAAGAATCGCAAAAAATTGTGTATATATATATGCAGTTTATGTACAGTGGTATATGTATTTATCTAAATGAATATGACAACTAATAGACAATGTTATATGCCCATTGCTCATTAACATTTCTATGTCTAAATATATAGTAACTAAACTCAAACACAATTATATGATATACATTGTAGGTACTCCTGTCTGAATAACTATGCACTGATACTAATAATTATGACAAAAGTCATGTAGGTGGCAAATAAAATGTCTACAACATAGGGAAAGTGGAATAGCCAGATGGGTGAATGAAGAAATATTCAATTCCACCTTGAAGGATGTTGAGTAAAATCCCATTTCCTACTTTTGACAAATGTACTCCATCAGTTGAAAACTGTGCAACATTTCTGAGATCAGGGTAACGAATGTATCTACCCCCTAAGCTTAAGATATAAGATGCAACAGAATTGTTTAAACGATAACGTGATCGATTCATGGCTTTCAAATTTGTTGAATAACGCCAGGTTAACCTAGGTAAGATTTGAGACCAGATTACTAGAGTATTTGGCATTTTATTGTAAAGCCATCTTATCATGACCTTTAACTGGTTTCTTAAGTGTCCAATTTTCATCCTACCAATATCATTTCCTGACACGTGCAGGATTATCATTTCTGGTGCATTTTCATAATTAAGCATGGTCATTATCTTTTGTTTGTAGTGACCAATTGACATCCCACTTTTCCACTGCCACCAGATATTGATGTTTAGTCTTTGTAGACCCAAATGCATTCCCCCTGGTCTCTTCTTGGCTTCAATGAATGCATCCCGCACAATGGAGGAACCAACTATCCAAACTTTTGTGTGTGGAGAACCTACAATGCTTTTAAGCTGTTAGTCTACAGCTCGCATTGAAAAATCAAGTCCAAGAAAAACAAAACAAGTTAACATTTGTACATTCAATTAACACTTAAACACAGTCCAAGGAAACAAATAATGTCAAGACTTATATTCGCAAATAACTTAGATAAGCGTTTGATTTCCATCTACCTAAACGCATATTTGTTTCATCTGGAACACCTTCCATTGCCAAGCTAGTCGCAGCCCCTATCCTAAAAGAGTGGGAGTTGAACAACCGTGAATCGACCCCAATGCATGAAATGGCTTTCCTAAGAACGGAAACAAACTGACATCTAGTGAGGGGATGAGGGGATTCATCCCGTGCGGGGCCCGGGTGGCGAATAGGCCCGCAGCAGAGCCTAGCTTGTCGTAAGAGGCGACTAAGGGTCTTGGGATTCTGACATCGGGTCAGTGCTCAGCCCACAGAGCGACCAAGTGTGTACCCTAGGTGGCTGAATAGGGTAGCCCTCGTCCGCGGGGGTTGTCAGGTCTATAATACGGAAACCCTGACCGCCGACCATAGTGGGCCAACGTGTGTGGAGAGTGCCACGCTTCATGCACGTAAAAGACCCCTTTGTGGACCGCCCAGTAGTGCACCACATAGGCTAAATTTTCCGCCCCTACCCACCTCTCCCCTTTTTCTGTGGTTCTTCAAAATTTACCGGTCCTTTGTTTCCCATCCCACCCCATATTTCATTTATCATCATCATTTCATGTTCATTTTATCATCCCTTTCATGTTCATCGCCTGTAAATAACCTATATAGCGTTGCACGGGCGTAAAACACCAACTCACTCACTCACTCACTCAGTGAGGGGATTCCCGTCAAAATGACAAAACAAGTAATTAGACACATCAGGCCGAACTTGTAAATACTCTTTGATTATATTTAAAGGGCAATGAACAGACCCGTTTCCAACTATTGCAATAGTAGTTCCCTTGCAGCTTTGATCAGTCTTAGAAGAAGTAATTCTTAATTCAAATCTATCATAAAACAATTGAAAATCCGAGACCAACACAACATGACGATCACAAGAGTTGCTAATTGCAACCTCACCTACTCTTAATAAACCGTGAAAACATGCGGAAAAAACAGCCTTAAACAATGAAGCTTCATAACGTGACTTACAAATGCTAGGAAGAATTTGTAAAATAGATAGTAACAACGGCCTCGTAATAGGAAGTCTAGAATCTCTTTTATTTCCCGAAATCCTTTTAACACCTTCCAAAGCTTTACGAACAATGAATTTTTGAGTCATATCGTCAAAACCATTTATCTTGTGGAAAAAAACTAATACCTGATAAATAGCATGCAATTGTTGAATGTGCGAACTCGTTTTGAAAAAGGTAAGCAATGAATTGTAAAATATCTGTAATTGAACAAGGCCAAGTCGAGGGAATACCAAATTGTTTCCTGAACTGGTAAAAAAAAAAATTGATACTTCTTTTGTAGGACTTAGCAGTACTTGGAGCTAGCGACTGATTAATCAATGTCCAAATTACAGATTCAAAATTACCTGCAGAAATCGGAGTGGTATTTGTGCGGGCATCTGGTCTGCAGTGGGGGCCAAACACCTGAATTTCTCCATCTGGAAACGAGATAGTGCATCAGCAATTTGATTATTCACCCCTTCTACATGGAAGGATTTGAATTGAATATTAAATTCCAAAGTCAACAACACCAAGGCTCGGATTAATTTCATGATAGATTTATCCTTTGATGTTCTCTTATTGATTATACTGACTAATGCAGCATTGTCAGTCCTAAAAATAACCCTTAAATTCCTCAACTGGTCCCCCCATACGTAAAGTGACATAACAATCGGAATCAATTCAAGAAGTGACATGTTTTTCATCAATGTCAATTCTCTCCATTCTATTGGCCATTTCAACTGAACCCATAGACTTGCTACAAGTCCCTCTGTAATATTTGTTCTATCCTTAATTAACCTCTACTGATAACACATTCTTACTGCTGCAGACAGAGGGACTTGTGAAGTCTGATTTTTCACCGACCAGTATTTTGGTCGGTTATCAGATTATATTTCTTCCCTGCTGATAAGCTGGCTATTGGGAAATTTATCTCTGACATGTTTCATAATTACTTTCTACTGCCCCAAATCTTCAGGTCATGTAAATAATCCAATTGCAAAATATACACACACATGTTAAAAGTTGTATGGAGTAATATTTCTTGATAAATAATGGAGGAATTATCAACTGCATTGAAATTTTCTTTGCAAAAATTGGCATATCCAAATATTCGAGATTATCAATTAAAGGTAGTAGAAAATTATCTGACTGGTAAAGATGTGTTTTTTTGTGCACCTACAGGAAGTGGCAAATCTCTTGTTTTTGAAATTGCACCATTTTTGTTTCAATGTATAAAAAACCTAAACAAGAGCACAATTGTAGTTGTTTCTCCTCTTAAGTCTTTAATGAGAAGTCAGTCAAATGGATTACAAAAACGAAACATTAAAGCAGTTTATTTGAAGGATATATACAGTGATCAAGACAATGACTTGGAAGATACTTTTTTAGAACTATCTCTAGATAATGTGAAAAATGGTGATATCAACATAATTTTTGCTAGTCCAGAATCTCTACTTGAACATCAAAGGAGTTTACTTTTGACATTGGCAAAGAAGAACATCAAGCATTATTTGTGGATGAAGCTCATTGCATTAAAAAATTGTAAGTATACTTTATTGTGTTTAAATTAAATTGTCTGGATAAATATGTTCCATTTATTTTTGTATGTGGTTGCAGTTAAACCAAGCAGTTTATATCAGAACTAAAATTGCAAAAGACAGCTACAATTAGTAATTTTACTTTCCTTCATCGTATATGAATCTTCAAAATGTTTCAAACAAATTTTACACCTCAAATTATAAATAACTCTTAGAACAATACACATCTTTAAAACATTTGTAGGCAAACGTCTATACAAATTTCCATATTTGTTTTACAGTGGTAAACCTGATGTTCTGAAGAAAAAAGGTGCCTACAGACCAGCTTATGTCAAACTCGCAGAACTTCGTTCCCTTGTTGGTGAAAATGTTCCTTTGATCGCTTTGACTGCAACCGCATCAAATGAAACGAAAGAAGTTATTAAGAAGGATCTTTGTATGGAAGACTGTGAGGAAATCATTTTAAGTCCAAATAAGCCAAATATTACATACTTGGTTATAAAAATGGACAGTGATGACATTAGCTCAAACTTTCAGTGGCTTGTAGACTTGCTCCAAAATAAAAGAATTGAAACACCTAGGATGCTGATCTTCTTTCGACAAATAAAACACATTTCGGAAACATATGAACTTTTAGAAACTATTCTTGGGGAATCAGCATATGTAGACTTTAAAGAAGAAGGTCCAAATGATGACAGAAACCGCCTATTCGACATGTTTCATATGAAAACTGATGATGATGTAAAAAGCTCCATTTGTACATCATATCAAGACCCAAATGGAAATATTAGAGTTGTGCTATGCTCAACCTCATTTAGTATGGGCCTTGATGTCAAAGGAGTAGATACTGTCATACATTATGGTCCAGCAAATGACATAGATGACTATCTACAGGAATCTAGACGGGCTGGTCGCGATCCATCTTCAGAGTCGCATGCCATTCTGATCAAGTATAAAAGGTGTATGGGAAGTAAAAACATTTCAGTGTCAATGAAAAACTATGTTAAATCACCAGAGTGTAGACGTAAAATCTTATTAAACAACTTGGGATTTGATGCAGAAATTAAGGAACCTATTCATGCATGTTGTGATATATGTCGGAATGCTTGCAAATGTTCATGTGACTGTTGTAGTGATCATTGTTGTTCTTGCAAAAATAGGTGCAATGCCGAAGTACCCGAAGTTTTGGATGCTATTTTGCGATCACAGTGTGAATCTAACTTGCCATGCAATTCGTCAAGTGACAGTGACAGTGAAATTGAAATCATAAAGAAGAGGCCAACTGTTATGTTCAGTTCCGATGAAGATATATAATTAAAAATAAAGTCATTTTTAACCAGTTTGTCATCATTTTATTTTGGCACATTAATTTGGAGATATCATTTTTAAATGTTAATTTCACTGCATGTATATAAAGTACACTAAATATAAGGGGGAAAAACAATGAAACATCTATGCATTTTGTAGTTATACCATGGAAGTTTCTTCTATTATCATGATTAAAGTACGGTATTTATTACATGTAGCCAATTACAAACAGGGAATACAAATATTTTCAATTATCTTTTGAATTAAATCATATCTATTAATGTTGTCATACCATAGAAAACACACTTTCAACTAAGTTACAGACAAGTTATATAATGTTAAACTTTTTCTGATGCATATTTTAAATGCAAGACTCATCAGAGAAGCTCAAGCCAAAAAAATGTAAATCAAAAACTAAGTATTACATGAAAAGCACAGTGCAAAACAAAAATGATATTGAACAAACGTCATTGAACTAAGACAAAGCTATACCAGGGGTTCGAATATTCTTAGGAATTTAATTAAATTTACTAGAAATAAAAGACTTTTTGCTGTCAGCAAGTTAATTTTAGTTATGCATATGTAATATGTACAAAAACATTAAAGTGTACAATTGAATACAGATGGTGTCCTCTCTTGGTTCACTTTGGATAAAAATGTTTCCTTTGAAACTTTTCAAGACTAGTTCCTATCCAATCCCTGATGTAGCACATATCTAGGTCAGCCAGTGGGTTTGCTTTTATATTAGGAAAAGCGCTATGAAATCGACCAGGTACAAAGTCAAAAACTTTTTTCTTTTGAAACTGTCCAACAAGTGTACTGATGTCATCCTCTATATTGGCAGCTGTGTGGTGTCCTGATGAAATGAACACTTTTGAAACCTTGTCGAATTGTTTTGAAATGTCATGGACTTTCAAAGCAGTCCTGCTTACCCTAGAAACAGTCTTTTCTGTATATACGCCCCTGTAACTGTGTGCTTGATCTTTAAAGACTTTGTTACAATGCTCAATGTCCAAGTCGTTGGGATGATTAGAGTCCTGATTTCCTTTGTGATTGACAGTTCTGTTCCAAATTAATTGGTGAGCTAGTCGGTCAGTTAGCAAAATTTTGCTTTGGGCAATAGTTTCCAAAATTCCATAAGCATACTTTGTGCAGTTACAGTACTTGTAGTACAGAAACAAGAAATTGTTAATTCTCATCATTCTTTCACCATCTCCCATATGAATAGCATCATTATGGTTCAGTCTAAGCAAACCAAGATTCATGAAAAGTTTTGTGTAGTTCAAAACACCATCAGTTGTAGATTCTTCAGGTTTACTGTTGGTCTTTGTGTGCATGGGGTCATGATGTTCATGAATTTTAGCCTCATGACGTCTTAGCGCAGCTCCTTGTATGTATTGTTTGTCACAGTATCTGCACTCTAAGTGCAGACTTTGTGGACCATAATCTGGAAGTGAAGGTATCTCCAGTAGACAATAGTCATTTACAAACGATTTTGCATGGCGTAAAATATAATCCTTCATTTCCTTGGGATTGCACAATTCTCCAGTATAAGCATTTGTTGTAGGCTGGGATTCGGTTGATTCCATTTGGAAATACTTAAGTGCACCAGTAACAATATATGCTGTTGTGTTCTTTTCCATAAACTCGGAACTGGCATAGTAGTTATCACTCGGGTCCTTTGTGACGTTTCTGGCGTTGATAACATTTCTGGCAGAAAACATCGTACCAGTATCCCTCGATGATGACGTCGAGTACAACAATTGCCAAATAACCTGAAAATAGAACATTGGAGAAACATGAAAAAACACCTTATTCTTTGTGTGTGTGAGGGTTAAACGCCCTTTTCGACGCACCTAGGCCATACAGTGCGATCCCTTTTAATGGTGGGGAAAACCGGGGTACCCTATATTCTTTGCAAAACAGGAATAAATAAAGGAGTACATGTAACAAAAGCGCATACAAAATGCATGTACACTGTATTTAAAAGTTTATTTTGTAAATGCTTTAATTTATGAAAATCAAAAATTAATGTGCCATGAAGAAATAGACATTTTAGCAATATTTCTTCATTTTGTAGCTTAAGTTCTTTTTAAATTCATTATTAAAAAATCCTTACTTTTAGTATTTCGCTTTGGTTGTGGAACTCTTCCATCTTTGGAATAAGTCCTTCTAATCGTTTGGATGGAGTTCTGCTATTTCTTTTTGAAGACTGGGCTTCCTTGTGTCTCTCGAAAGTCAAATAATCTCCACCACTGAGTATCTTTTCTGGAGTTTTATTCCAGTCATCAGATTCGTCATGCACTGGAACAAACTTGTGCATGAACTCGCAAATGTCTGTCATTTCATCGTTGTACTGCTCGCATTTCATTAGTACACCAACGTTTATCTGAAAAAAGAAAGGAAAAATAGTTCTAAGTGTTTAATTTCTATTCTTTAAGTCATGATCATTTATATCCATGATTTAATTGTTAATCAAGCAAAGTGCAGCTGAATTAAAAGGTACAAGAGCCAAAAAGACTTTTAAAAAAATTAAGATTTCTTGATTGAGAGGGATTGTCAATTACTAGTGTTTAATATGAACAAGTCTACTTAAATATCTATAACAAAGTGAAAGAAAAAAGACGTACCCTTTGGCTTTTCTGTTTCATCTCTTTCAAGTACTGATGTTCAATACAAGCAGGTAACACAGCCTGGAATGGTTTGAAGCACAGTATGTTAGTTGTCCACACTCTAGCAACAAGGAACGCAAACTCATCTGCTAGTTTGTCTCTGTCTGTTTTATTTGGCATCAGTGTATGGAAAGGTGTTGTTTTTACATCAGCTTTTGGCTCTTCGTCTTGCAAATGATTACCAGACACCCGATTCAAGTATGCACATATTTGGTACATATGATTGCTTTTGTTCTGGTTGGTAAGTGTCATATTACGCACTGTTGTTGTTGTGTCCACATTGTCCCCAACAAAGTAATAACCAGGATGCATGCTTGCTCTGAGTTTTGCCAAGTCTTGCTCTAAATCTGCCAGCTGAAAAATTAAGTCAACATTACTTTCAGGGTCCATTTCTAGCAAATCTATTGACTCTTTAACCAAACTAATTTCATTCATAATGTGCTGTTCATGTGTTCTTCCAAGAGCAACATCTTCTTGCCATTTCATTAGGTCTTCATCCCACCTGGAAGCTAATCTGTCTGTCATATCCAAAGTTGCCCTGTAGCTTAAGCAATCATTAGTGGCATTAAGTCTAGAAAATGCAGAGTTCTTGCATCCACCTTTCCATAGTAAAACACTATTCATATGCTGGAGAAGGTTTAGTTCCTGATTGTAGAGAGAAAGTAACTTGGAACCAGCTGCTATCATACCAGGCAACAGAGCGTCATCTTTTTTGTGCTGATTTCTTTTATGAGATGGATTTGAAATACATGCCATCAAAAAAGTACTGAAAGTTGGTGCCTTTTCTTTCCACTCATCGAAAATGGATTGAAACGAAAATGTTTCAAGTCTCTCGAAATTTGCATTTCTAAGAATAGAATTAGATGACTTAAGTGACAGAATTCGTATTTCATCCTGAATGGTTGTGCACACTTTTGATTTGACCAACTCTTGTAGTTCTGGTAAATTCAAGATTAACTTCCCGATCTGTTCAATGTCATTACTTGCCAAAGCTTCCACGATTGCAGAATGGTCTTCTTCTACAAGGTAGATTTTGTCGGTTCTCTTAGGTGATACCTATATAGTAAGAAAATTAAACAATTTGTTAGAAAGATTTAAGAATAAACTGAAGAAGGGATGTGTCTATGGGACACAGATGCCCTAAACAGAATGTAGAAATCTGACAGGTCCAAGATAGTGCCACCCTACCAAAATCAAAACATTCTCATGTTTATTTTCTGTGAAAGGTTGAGGGAAATTTGTTTGTACGGACAGGGGTAAACTATATACCCCCCCCTGATATGTCAACGCGGGCGCAAAAAAAAACTGAATACATGTATATAGCCAATATGATTTGATAAAAATAGTTTTGCAGTTCTTGTTTTTATTTGTGGTGTTCTGGATAAATACAAATAATTTTATTTACCACCTTAACTGACATTTACATGAACAATAATTGGCAAAGGCATGTATTAAAAAAATATATATATTATGTTTATTGTAAACGTCTGCAAGAAGTAGCCAACGTCTCAACCTACGGGATGCCGGATTGAAAACAAAAACAGTTAACGATAGTGTGCAAACAACAAGAGGCTCCCAGGAGCCTGAATCGCTCACCTTGTCTTGATGTTGACCCTGTACTTTTGTAGAGCTAAATGAGCTGAACATTTAAGCAAGCAACAGCTTTTCTCTACCTGCAATAGTTTTCATTCTATAGGCCAAAAACACCATTTTTCACCTATAAGGGGCCATAACCCCTATAAGGAGTCATCTGACAACTTCAACCCTATGGAGACTTTTGTAGAGCTAAATGAGCTGAACATTTAAGCAAGCAACAGCTAATCTCTATCTGCAATAGTTTTCATTCTGTAGGCCAAAAACATGAAAAATCGCTTTTTTCAGGGGCCGTAACCCCTATAAGGGGTCATCTGACAACTTCGACCCTATGGAGACTTTTGTAGAGCTAAATGAGCTGAACATTTAAGCAAGCAACAGCTAATCTCTATCTGCAATAGTTTTCATTCTGTAGGCCAAAAACATGAAAAATGGCTATTTTTCAGGGGCCGTAACCCCTATAAGGGGTCATCTGACAACTTCGACCCTATGGAGAATTTTGTAGAGCTCAATGAGCTGAACATTTAAGCAAGCAACAGCTAATCTCTATCTGCAATAGTTTTCATTCTGTAGGCCAAAAACATGAAAAAATGCCATTTTTCAGGGGCCGTAACCCCTAAAAGGGGTTATCTGACAACTTTGATCCTATGGAGACTTTCGTAGAGCTAAATGAGCTTAACATTTAAGCAAGCAACAGCTAATCTCTATGTGCAATAGTTTTCATTCTGTAGGCCAAAAACATGAAAAATGGCTATTTTTCACCTTTAAGGGGCCGTAACCCCTATAAGGGGTCATCTGACAACTTCGACCCTATGGAGACTTTTGTAGAGTTAAATGAGCTGAACATTTAAGCAAGCAACAGCTAATCTCTATCTGCAATAGTTTTCATTCTGTAGGCCAAAAACATGAAAAAATGCTATTTTTCACCTTTAAGGGGCCGTAACCCCTATAAGGGGTCATCTGACAACTTTGACCAAATAGAGACTTTTGTAGAGCTTTTGATGCTGAATCAGTAGCGTGCCTCAGATTTTCTCTATCTCTTATACTTTTTGATTTATAAGCCAAAAACAGTAGTCTGACCCCCCTAGTCTATTTTTAGTAACGGCGGCCATGTTTTTTAACGGGTCGAAAATCAAAACACAAGTTTGGTGCAGGACACCCTAAGGATCATTCATACCAAGTTTCATTAAATTCTGTTTGGTAGTTTCAGAGGAGAAGATTTTTGAAAAATTGTTAACAGACGACGACGACAGACGACGACGACGGACGCCAAGTGATGGTAATAGCTCACCCGGTCCAGGTGAGCTAAAAATGATAAGTAAACTTCTAAAATGGTGCACAACAACATCAAATATGATGTTAAAATAAAATAATAATAATTAAGTCAAAAGACAATAATTAATAATCAAATTTGCGGATATTTCGCTGGACAGACCAGCTTCTTTAGTTTTATTGTTTATATATATTTTTAATAATATTTATAATATTTATTTATTGATTACTAAAACTAGCCTGGTATATTTTCAAGCTCATCCTATCAGGTATGAAGAATCATATTAAAAGTATTTTTTAAAAAGGAAATATTAATTAGATAAGTTTTAAATTACTCTTAAGTATATATGACAGTATAAGATACCCTTACCTTTATATGGCTTATTGCTTGAATGTCATCAGTTTCAGCAAGCAAATCTGTTGATAACTTTTTCGGAAAAAGAGATTTTTTCGCTGTTCTGTCACCATTATCATCGTCTATGAATTGTCTTTTAAATGAAATTGAATCACATCCATGTGTTTCCTTAAGTTTTGATAATGCACCTTGATACGATTGAGCCTGAATCGCTCACCTGACATATGTGCCTGAAGAAAAGGTTATTAGGCAAAATCTATTTGACATTGAAAAGGTCATAAGTTTAATAAGGGGGTCATCTGACAATATGGTGGATCTTAAGGTGCTGATCACTTTTAATCTCAATCGAAATTCAATAATCTGTCACCATTTTTGAGTTATTAGCAAAAAAATGTAGTTTAACCCAATGTTCTATTTTTAGCCACAGCAGCCATGTTTTACAACCAATCAAAAATCCCAATATCAGTTCAATACACCTAATGCTAATAAACAACGAGTACTGATTGTGACGGCAGCCGTCACAGATGTTCCCCGAACGAACAAGATGTACCTGAAAGTGGCAAAAAATACTGCCTTTTTTGGGGGGGGGTTATTTTTGTAGTACTTATCAAGCTCTTAAATCCTACCAAGTTTCAAGGTCCTCATCACCTAGGTTACTGACCTATAGCAATGTCCTATTTAATGAACTTTCGCTGTTTACTCAGAAACGGCAGCCATTCTGTAAATTCCAAAAACGTTGTGCACACCTCTGATGTGGAATATTACTCGGAACATCAAAATCTACCAGAATACCAATTTTATATTTAAAGGGATTCTTAAATTTTGGCGGCCATCTTGGATTTAGAAATTTCAAGTTTTGGCATTTTATAGAAAAACTGTGAATATCTCTTTAGAACTTTTTAAATATTTTTTAGTACTTACTTAGCTCTATAATACCACAAAGTTTCAAGGTGCTCATCACTTGGGTCACTGAGATATGACAATGTCCTATATAATGAACTTTTGATTTTTACTCAAAAAAGCGGCCATTTTAAAAATTTCGAAGTCCTAATTGACACCTCTGATGTGGAGTATTACTCGCAACATCAAAATCTACCGGAATATTAATTTGTATCAAAATCCAAGCACTTTTAAATTATGACGGCCATCTTGGATTTTAAAATTTCACATTTTGTCATTTTGCGGAAAAACCGTAAATATCGCATCAAATTTTTTTTTTAAATTTTAGTAGTACTCATCAAGCTCTATAATCCTACCAAGTTTCAAGGTCCTCACCACCTAGGT
Organism: Arcuatula senhousia; assembly: GCA_963971305.1. NCBI lineage: Eukaryota > Metazoa > Mollusca > Bivalvia > Mytilida > Mytilidae > Arcuatula > Arcuatula senhousia. The sequence goes on from CAXARO010001170.1 coordinate 52,066, forward strand.
TACCGAGATATAACAATGTCCTATATAATGAACTTTCGCTGTTTACTGGGAAAAGGTGGCCATTCTGAAAATGTCCCGTGCGGTGCCCGGGTGGCGAATAGGCCCGCAGCAGAGCCTAGCTTGTCGTAAGAGGCGACTAAGGGTCTTGGGATTCTGACGTCGGGTCAGTGCTCAGCCCACAGAGCGACCAAGTGTGTACCCTAGGTGGCTGCATAGGGTGGCCCTCGTCCGCGGGGGTTGTCGGGTCTATAATACGGAAACCCTGACCGCCGACCATAGTGGGCCAACGTGTGTGGTGAGTGCCACGCTTCATGCACGTAAAAGACCCCTTTGTGGACCGCCAAGTAGTGCACCACATAGGCTAAATTTTCCGCCCCCACCCACCTCTCCCCTTTTTCTGTGGTTCTTCAAAATTTACCGGTCCTTTGTATCCCAACCCACCCCATATTTCATTTATCATCCCTTTCATGTTCATCGACTGTAAATAACCTATATAGTGTTGAACGGGCGTAAAACACCAACTCACTCATTTTGAAAATTTCGAAAACGTTGTGCACACCTCTGATATGTCCCCTACCACTGTGGAAAGTTTCATAAAGGTCATTCTTCACATCTCTTCGGCTATACCCGGACAAGCATTTTTTAGAGTGCGGAAGAAGAAGAAGAAGAATTAAAATTTACGTTTCCCGAAACGTGGGATGTCCCCTCCCGTTCTCATATAATGTCTGTCCTCTTCAACAGATTTCCGACAATGCGCCGTGAGTCGCCATCACCCATATACCCTGTGTACCAAGTTTCGTAAAATTGGACAATGTTTACATTTTTCGCGGTTTTCGGCGGCCATCTTGAAAATGGCAGCCATTACGGAAATTCCGACAATGCGCTGTGAGTCGCCATCACCCATATATCCTGTATACCAAGTTTCGTTGAAATCGGACAATGTTTACATTTTTCGCGATTTACGGCGGCCATCTTGAAAATGGCGGCCATTATAGAAATTTCAACAATGTGCCGTCAGTCGCCATCACCCATATACCCTATATACCAAGTTTCATTGAAATCGGACAATGTTTACATTTTTCGCCATTTTCGGCGGCCATCTTGAAAATGGCGACCAATACGGAAATTCCGACAATGCGCTGTGAATCGCTATCACCCATATACCCTCTATACCAAGTTTCGTTGAAATCGGACAATGTTTACATTTTTCGCTCTTTTTCGGCCAGTTTTCAAAATGGCCGCCACTCGCGAAATTTTTTTTTGCCCAAAAAGTTTCCAATTATGTTTCTGAACATGTATACCAAGTTTCGTTGAATTTCATCATGTGGTTTCCAAGAAAAATAAGGTAATAGTTTTTCAGTTTTTGGCGGCCATCTTGGAAATGGCGGCCATTTTGAAATTATAAATCGCAAAAAACACTGTAGGACCTTGGGACCTATCACCCCTCCAAGTTTCAAATCGATCGGTCCACCTATGTCCGAGGAGATAGTCGGACAAGTTCGTGCATCAGGTTGACGGAAGAAAAAGAAAAAAGTATAATAATAACTAGCTATAATTTGTGTTGGGATGCCAACACACAAGTCGCCCAAAATCGCCTTGGATACTATTTCTTCCCATTCAGTACAATAAAATATATATAGAAATCAAATTTCATTGAAATCGGACAAATTCACATTTTTAAAGGGGGCGGGTGTAGTGAAATGGCCGTCATTTTAAAACCGTAAGTCGGATTTCAAATCCGGTCACAGATTTGAACTCAGCATACCCGCTTTACCCAGATGACCAATTTGCAAGATGATCTGATGAAAAAAAAATTTCCGCCCACTTTTGCAGATGGCCGCCATTTTGAAACGGCGGCCATGTTGAAAAAATCCAACACACCTGCAAAACTTTGGATGATGGTCTACAATTTGGCCAAGTTTTGTTGATCTCACTCAAAAATCCTAGGACTAGTTCTTAGGACAAGTTCAAGGGTAATAAAAGGAATAATAATAATAATAATAATAACAAGTGCTGACTGTGTTGGGGATGCCCAACACAAAAATGTCTCCCAAACGAACGCATTTTTGACCTCATATTCTTATTCACCATCTTTTAAAATCCCTAGATATCAATTTTAGTTGAAATCAAAGCATTTTGGAAGAATTTCCCATTTTTGGGACCGAAAAATCACAAATTCGTGAATAACTCGAAAACCGTAAATATCGCTTCGAAATTTTTTTTCGTGTTATGAAAGAGCTCCTTTTGCTCTATTCACCTACAAAATTTCAGCCGCCTACGCACCTAGGTTACCGAGATATTGCAATGTCCTATATTATGACCTTTCGCTTATTACACGAAACCGGCAGCCATTTTGAAAATTCCGAAAAGCTTAGGAACAACTTCACTAGCCCATCTACCATCGTACAATGTTTCGTTAAAATCCTTCGAGTAATTTCTGAGATCTCACATGGACACGTTCATGAGGAGAAAGAAGAAAAAGAATAATAATAAGAAACAGAGTAAAAACAATATGTCTCCAAACTTTCGTTTGGGAGACATAATAATAATAAGAAACGGGGTAAAAACAATAAGTCGCCAAAACTTTGTTTTGGTCGACTTAATAATAAGAAAAATAAGAAACGGAGTAAAAACAATATGTCCCCGACGACACTTCGTGGTCGGGGACATAATAAGAAACGGAGTAAAAATAATATGTTCCCGAACTTCGTAATAATAAGTCCAATTGGAACCAAACTTGGTATTATTATGTTCATAATAATACCAAGTTTGGTTCCAATTGGACTTAAAGTGTCAGAGGAGTTAACGTTTTAAAAAGTTTACGGACGACGGAAACCAAGTGATGACAATAGCTCCCATGACCCTTCGGGTTAGGTGAGCTAAAAAAGCTGTTTTACCCCTCATGTTTTATTTTCAGTAACAGCGACTATGTTTTTCATCAGATCAATTTAAAATGAGGATCATTTATAAACAGCATGTCATATATCATTCCTACAAAGTTTTTTTAGAAGAAGATTTTTGAAATTGTTTACAGACGACGGACGCATAGTGATAGCATAAGCTCACATTGCTTTTGGCAAGGTGACCTAAAGTTTGAATTTTGCCCTATTTGGGCCCCTAATTTCTGGACAAAAGAGAGGAGACCCTAAAGAATCATGCCAATCAATTACTTATTAGTAAACTTAGAACATTATTGAAAGAAAAATAAAATATCAATCAGTCGACCAGAACTTAACATGCTTAAGTTGTTGTGGAAAACTAGTAAAAGTTCCTTTTTTAGCCCCTTTTTGGTCCCTAATTTCAAAACGAAAAAAAAAAGCTTTGACGATGGCAGCATACTACGACCGCAACATGTTGAACCCTGTACATTTTAGGCCCAATATGGATAGTCAATTGCTCTGGACACATGCAGCCCATGGTGGACTGATAAAGATTTTTGACACAAGCAGTTTTTGGTGGAATTTCCACTCACATTTTAAAAAGAATTATTTTTTCCCAAAAGAGATCAAAATCAGACCACAATTAAATAAGTTTTGATTTTGGCCCCTAATTACATAATAGGGGAAAAAGGGGGGGGTCACAAAAATTAATTCTCAATTTTGTATCCACTATCTGACAGGAACAAACATAGTAAAATTTTCAAAATCGGATCATAAGTAAAGAAGTTTTGATTTTGGTCCCTTTTGGCCCGTAATAACATAGTTAGGGGAAAAAGGGGGGGTCGCAAAAAATCAATACTCAATTTTGTATCCACTATTTGACAAGAACAAACATGCAAAAAAACATTTCACAATCGGATCACAAGTAAAAAAGTTTTGATTTTGGCCCTTTTTGGCCCCTAATTACATAACAGGTGGAGAAAAGGGGGGTCGCAAAGAATAATTCTCTCATCTGCTATTTGACAAGTACCAACATGCCAAAAAAAATCAGACCACTAATATAAAAGTTGATTTTGGCCCCTTTTGGTCCCTAATTACATAACAGGGAAAAAGGGGGGACACAAAAGTTCATTCGGTTCATTTTTTTAATGTAAAAAAACATTCTTCACAATTTTCACAGCAATAAGGCAACTTAGACCAAAGTTATGGTGGAAACAAAACGGGGGGACCCCCAAAAATTAATTCCATTCACCCTTTAATAACAAGGAACATTATTGCCAAAGAACAGAGCAACCAGATAACTAGAACTAAAGTTATTGTGGCAACAAACATAAAAGTAGCAATTTTGGCCCCTTTTTGACCCCTAATTTCGAAACCAAAAATGGTACGACCTCCAAAATCAATCCCATCCATCCTTTAATAGTGAAGAATATTGTGAAATTTCATTGCATTCGAATAAATAGAACTTAAGTTATCGTGTATACACTAAAGTTAACAGACAACGACGACAACGACAGCATCATACCATAATAGGTCCGCAAACGGAACAAAACTCATACTTGACCTGTTAATCATCATGGTAAACTTGCATACCAAAAATCTTTTGAATATATGCAAGGATGTCGAAAAAAAGTGCTGAAAACTGTTATTTTTACAAAATTTGCTAAGTCTAAGGGCAGTAATTTAGGTTTAAATCAGTGTACCGGAACGAACCTCAATCTTGACCTGTAACTCATCATGGTTGACTCACATACCAAAAATCTTTTGAATATATGCAAGGATGTTGAAAGACAGAAGGATCGACAAATGGACCGAAAAACTATATGCCCCAACTTTGTAAGCAGGGCATAAAAATGGCTGGATTACGTTTAACAGAAAGTAGGTGAGCGACAAACCGTAAATTAAATCCCATCTTATGGGACAACACCACAATATACCATATTTCAAGTGGCTGGGATAACTAAGTAGTTGCTAAGAAAACTATAACACAAATTTCTTAATGGGGACCCGCCCACAGCCCTGACATTCATCCTTTAAATCCAGCCAAAAATAACTACATTTTGTACCTGTATTTTGTCTTTGCAGGAAGTAGACTGAAACTTCTACTGGAAACAGACGTTAGGGAGTTTACTCTGCACAATTTTGGTGTAACCAAAGATGGGGAGATTTCTATGGTCTCTGCACCTAAAAAAATTGAAAGTGTGTTTATTAGGAACAAACATCTCCTAATGACAAAATATCATAAGTTAGGATCCACAATTAAACTGAAGTCATACTGCTCTGTAAGTAGCACTTATATACATAAGTATGTACTCTTTACAGAAAATATCCAATTTACATCAATTTTCAGCATTTTTATAAATGATATATTTGAACTAAAAAAGTTCCTAACTCAATATTTTTATAGATTATTAATACTGTAAGATTTAATCACATAATCATCTCTAAAAATAGTGTTTCTCATACATATATGTGGACGATATTTTCTGTGCCAATTGGTACCTTGATAAAATTTTCTAATATTATTTGGTTCTTTTGGATAAATGCACTACAACTATCATTGACCCTTATTTATAAAGTTTTAAAATGTTTTGACATGCAGTGTTTCCATTCAAGGAGAAATGGGTATTTTACTCCCTAAATATTTCTTAGACAAATTTTCTATTTAAGTACTAAACTGGACCCTTTAAAATGAAGATCTTTTGCTTATATGACTCTCTCCTAAACATTTTACCAGAAACATTGAACATGATGTCCTTCAAGGCAAAATTCACACTATATTGTAGCAAAAAATAGACACTTCTAAATAACTTTTCCTTTTTTAGGTAGAAAACGGCCTTGTCGCTATTTTTTTTACCATGAATAAGCCAACCATACACATTTTATATCAATACTAATTGTCATTTTAAAGTCTTTATTCTTTTAGTGCTTGGAAACAGCTCCATTTGCAATAGAACAGTTCAAGGTCCAAATCAAAGAATGTATTTCCATATATACCATCCAGGACATTCTTGCTATGGCGATACAACCTGACAAGAAAATTAGGGCCTCTGGTGAAGGAATTGTAGTGGTAGTAAGTTCACAAATTATAATTCATGTAAAATTCAGTCACATAAAGGTAAAGGTACAAAATACTATATGGGGTATACAAAATACAATAATACTGTGAGCAAGCTCTCAAAGGGTTACCCCCGCTTCACATTGGGACTCTGTACTGCCAAAAAAAAACATGTCAAGTTATCTCCCCTGAATGGTAACTTAGAGCTTTCAAAATTCTTTATGCACATCTGCATGTCATATGATCTACTTCCTTCATGTAAAGTTTCATCAAAATCAATCAAGCACTTTAGGAGAAGTTGTGCTTACAAGGTCTCCCATAATGTATTTAAAAAGTATAAGTCCAATTATTTCCCCAAGTTGATATCTGAGAGCGATTTTGGAGAAGTTGCACTGACGAGGCCTCCTATTGAATACTGTACTTCAAAAGTCCAATTATCTCCCCTGAATGATGTCCGAGTGCAATGAAAATTCACCATGCACATCTACATATGATGCATTTCCTTCATGTCAAGATACATCAAAATCCATCAAGCGGTTTAGGATTGTGTAGACAGACTGACGGACAGAGACGGACAGACAGGGTGTTTTCTATATACCTCCACGTTGTTTGCCATACGTATAATAACTTTGAATAACTCTGCAAGGCCAAAAAAGTGTATGGATTTCAGGTTTCATGCCTGATAGGCTTTTATTTTTTTTTAATTATTTTTTACCTAGAGGAAATGGGATGTAGATTAATCAAAAATGGCAATAAAAAGGCTAAGGTCGGCATGAAAAACTAGGATGAGTAAAAAAACCTGAAACACACATTTTTTCACACCTAAACATGCTTTATAGAATATATACCTGTTATATGATATTTTAAGTTTTGATGAATTCTATATTCCAGAACACATGAGAAATTATCAAAACAAGCAATTCATTGTATAAGGAACTCTGCATTGCAGACACCATGAAAGGGAGGTCTTTAAAAATAAAGTTCTGGAGACAAAATATGCATCTGATAGACGAGGTGGAAAAAGAGGATAAAATTACTTTAGAGTCCTACAATGGATCACCATACTTTAATAGTATGAAGGACACCACTATCCAGGTAACTCATTTATCAATTGTCTCATTCTTTATAAATTCCTTTAACCTATGAATAAAAAATATAAGGTATGATTATGGTGGGAAGCAAACACAAAATCACCATGGAATCCTTGGATATAACATGTACCATTCAAATCCATATACCAAAGAATCAAATTTTGTTGAAATTAGACGCTGTTTACATTTAATCTGGGTGGGAGTGTAGTAAAAATGGTAATTTCAGTATACAACAAAGAGCTCAGCTCACCTGATTTTCCAAAATCACATAGTTTCCTTAGTACATAGTACATGACAAACTTGAATTATTTGCTATTTTTAGCAATTGCCACAATTTAAATTCATAAGTTGGCCAAAAATTCTAAAGGTAGAGGAACAATCATGGTCCCTAATTTGCACGTATACAGAACTTTGTCAAAATCAGACAGTTTATTTTTGGGGAGTCGTTTTAAAATGGTTACCATTTTGAAAATTCCTTAACCAATATAAAGATATAAAACTTTAATATTCAACATGTTCAATATACCTAGTGTTCTAGGATTCTTATTACCCGTTACCTGGGGTAAGTGAATTTAACCCAGGGTAAGTGGATTTAAACAGTTCTGTATCAATTTCTATTGTGGGTAATTGAATATTTTGCAATACCACTGATACCAAAAATCAGTTTATTGGTAAAACTTTTTGAAACTTATATGATAAAGAAAAATAAAGAAGGAATGTGTCAATGGGACACAAATGCCCTACTAGCCCCAAACAGGACGTTCAAGTAGAAGTCCAATAATTCTGAAAATCGCTTAAGATGTACAGTTTGTCATAATGAACCATCCTCCCAACTCAGTTTCAAATCATTCCCATGTAGAGTACACTCAAACAGGATTGATTTTCATACTCTGATTTTAGTGTCCAGTGATTCACAGAGTCATCTCTTTAATTCTCCAAGTCATTCCTCGAGGTTAGCCCACTCCGGCACCATCACTTTTGTGTTGGAGAACACATCAAAGCTTGAAATTATACGTTTAAATTTCAAAATTGTCTAAACCCTAAGGTTCTTCCTACCCCAGCCATAGGTTGATCATCTTAGTAATAATTTGATTCCCCAGTTTGGTATTTTTGGTTTTACTATTCTATGCTCTTCATAATTATATAGTGTTTGGCATTTTTAATATTTTAGGTAGAGCGCCTCTGATGAGTCTTGAATAGACGAAACGCGCGTCAGGCGTAGCAAAATTTATTGTCTGGAACTTTGTTGTCATTTGTATTTCTCCCACCTGGGAGAAGTTTGTTGTTTTTTTCGGAGTATTTCGGAGTTGTATGAATGTCAGACATGTCTACAAAATTTATCATGGATACCTGGAAAAATCATGAAATTAGAAAAATTAAATTCCAGGTGCTTGCATTATATAATTATATTCACAGAAAAAAAAATTAAAGACTTGGTAGACAGAGTACAAAATATTACAATTCTTTACCGGTCTTAAAGTTTACAAATATTTTTATCATTCTGTCTGCGACTCACTACCAAATATGATCGTACAGGTATCAATAAATTTCTCTTTATTATGTATATCCATGGATATTTCAAATATATGATAAATTCTGTTGCGCACAGCCCTGTAAAGTAATTGATATATAATATAGAATGGATATGGTGAGCTGCAAAGTTAGATAGGGGTGTCCGTGTGCCAACAGTGATGAAAATCATCTTTTTGAAGCCGTTGACACCGGAAAATCCAGCATGGGGTTGAGCTGGAATCGAACCCATACTCTGTCATCTATGGCAACTTCGCCTGCACTGTGTCCAGCGCCCTAGACCACTAGACCGCCTAGGCTAGATAAAAATCTAGCTTTCGGTTGCCTAGTTAAGCCTCCTCGTAGACAATCTAAGGTTGTAACACAGTACACGATGAACATTAGGTGGGTAGAGAGAGAGAAAGATAGAGAATTGGTCGCAACTGGTATAGTACTGTAAACCAATTAATGTTCGCGTGCTATAAACTTTCGCGAGATTCGCGGAAGCTTTGCATACGCGAAAGTTTATAGCCGCGAAACAGTCTGAGTGAAAAGGTTGTGTTGATGGAGAATTACGAAACCGCGAAAGATTATCTCCGTGAAAATGTTCATTCTAAGGAAACCGCGAAAGTTTGTAGTCGCGAAAATTAATTGGTTTACAGTAATATAAGTATATATATGATAAATTCTGTTGCGCACAGCCCTGTAAAGTAATTGATATATAATATAGAATGGATATGGTGAGCTGCAAAGTTAGAAAGGGGTGTCCGTGTGCCAACAGTGATGAAAATCATCTTTTTGAAGCCGTTGACACCGGAAAATCCAGCATGGGGTTGAGCTGGAATCGAACCCATACTCTGTCATCTATGGCAACTTCGCCTGCACTGTGTCCAGCGCCCTAGACCACTAGACCGCCTAGGCTAGATAAAAATCTAGCTTTCGGTTGCCTAGTTAAGCCTCCTCGTAGACAATCTAAGGTTGTAACACAGTACACGATGAACATTAGGTGGGTAGAGAGAGAGAAAGATAGAGAATTGGTCGCAACTGGTATAGTACTGTAAACCAATTAATGTTCGCATGCTATAAACTTTCGCGAGATTCGCGGAAGCTTTGCATACGCGAAAGTTTATAGCCGCGAAACAGTCTGAGTGAAAAGGTTGTGTTGATGGAGAATTACGAAACCGCGAAAGATTATCTCCGTGAAAATGTTCATTCTAAGGAAACCGCGAAAGTTTGTAGTCGCGAAAATTAATTGGTTTACAGTAATATAAGTATATATATGATAAATTCTGTTGCGCACAGCCCTGTAAAGTAATTGATATATAATATAGAATGGATATAGTGAGCTGCAAAGTAAGAAAGGGTGTCCGTGTGCCAACAGTGATGAAAATTGTAGTATCTGCATTCTCTGTATATATCACGTGACTATAGCATTGTAATCTGTACCTCTGTATCTGAGTCATTAGTTTTAGTAAATATGTAGTCTAGTTAACATGTTGTTTATAGAGAGTTAAATCAGGCCATCAACCCCAAACACTACAAATTGGCGACGAGGATCAATAATTAATTTAATTTGATTTTAAATTGGATTTAATTCGGCAAAATGGCAACTGCATTAAATTCGGATTTAGGAGGAATACCACAATTTGACTGTGAAGGTGACAATGCTAGTATAGCGTCAAGATGGAAACGTTGGAAACGTGCATTCCAATTATTTGCAGAAGGAAAGGGAGTAAAGGACGCCAAGCAAAAGAAATCTCTGATGCTTCATTGTGCCGGGATGAACGTTCAGGATATTTTCTTTACGTTAGAAGAAGGACAGGGAGACAATGACTTTGAAAAAGCAGTAAATGCGTTGGACAAATACTTTGAACCGCAAGTTAGTTCGGCATACGAGAGATATGTTTTCCGAAAGATGGAACAAAGTGAAAATGAGACAATCGAACAATATGTGACTCGATTAAAACAGAAAGCCGTAAACTGTGAGTTCGAAAATGTTAACAATTCGATTCGGGACCAAGTGATTGAAAAATGTAAGTCAAATAAATTACGTAGAAAACTGTTAGAAAAGGGACAAACATTAACTCTGCAAAATGTTTTAGAAGTAGGCCGTGCGCATGAAACAGCTGACGCCCAAGCTAGATCTATTGAGGGCTCCCAACGAGAGATCAATAGAGTAACGGAACCAAAAGCTGTGAGTAGGCATACAAAGACTCCAAACTCGCACAATCGCAATGCATGTTTTAGATGTGGAAGAGAAGGGCATTACGGAAGAGATCCCCAGTGTCCAGCAAAAACAAAACGTTGCAATAAATGTCAGAACATCGGACATTTCGAAAAATGCTGTAAAACGAAACAGAAGTACTCATCCACACCCTCACACAGGAGACAAAAACAACATAAATCTCGTGTAAACCAAGTAAAAGAATCAGCTGATACTGATAGCGATGATGAATATGCTTTTACCATTCAAAACTATTTAGAAGGTGAAAAGATCAATGTAAACGTTGGAGGAGTTGACATTAAAATGTTGATAGACTCAGGTTCCAGTGCAAACTTAATTGACAAGGACATGTGGGTCAAATTGAAAGAGAAACACATTAAATGTGAATCATACAAAACTGACAGAAAACTTTATGTGTATGGAAGTCAGACACCGTTACAGTTGATAGGTTGCTTTAAAGCAGATGTTGTAATCGGCGATGCCTGTGTTATGCAAGAAGAATTTTGTGTATTCGATGGGAAAGGCGAAGCGTTGCTCAGCAAACGAACTGCAATTAAACTAAGAGTTTTAAAAGTTGGCCCTAACGTTAATACCGTAAGCGGAAGCCGAGTGCCGGATAAGTTTCCGAGTTTATTTGAAGGTTTTGGCAAACTCAAAAATTTCCAACTTGAATTACCGATCGACAAAAGCGTGAAGCCGATAGCTCAACAACCGCGCCGCGTGCCGTTTAGTCTAAGAGAAAAACTCGACAAGAAGTTAGATGAGCTAGAAAATTTTGATATTATTGAACGTGTCGAAGGTCCCACACCGTGGATTTCGCCCGTTGTAGTAGTCCCGAAAGGAGATAAGGACATTCGCTTATGTATCGACATGAGATGCGCGAACGCTTGTATCGTGCGCGAACGCCATCCAATACCAACGATAGAAGAAGTGCTTCAAGATCTAAACCAGAGTACCGTGTTTAGCAAGTTAGACATTAAATGGGCCTACCATCAAATCGAGTTAAGCGAAAATACGAGATACGTCACAACTTTCGTAACTCATCGTGGATTATACCGATATAAGCGTCTTCTATTCGGAGTAAGCTGCGCGACTGAGATGTATCAGCGGGTGATGCAACAAGCCTTACGCGGATGCGACGGTGTTCACAACATACATGATGACATTATAGTTTACGGGGCGACCGAGGCCGAACATGACGCGAGGTTGGAAAATGTGCTCAAAACGCTTCAAGAAAAGGGATTAACTTTAAATAGGGACAAGTGCCAGTTCAATATGTCGCAGCTGACATTTATGGGTCATGTTCTATCGGCAAAAGGAATCGGTGCCGCAGAAACGAAAGTCAAAGCAGTTGTAGAAGCGAGACAACCGGAAACCGCGACAGAAGTACGTAGCTTCTTAGGACTAGTTAATTTTAGTGGTCGATATATCGAGGACTTAGCAACCGTATCGGAGCCGTTAAGGCGTCTTACGAAAAAGAGCGTTCCGTTCGTATGGGGACGGGAACAGGAAAAGTCGTTCAATGCGTTAAAGCAGAGACTATCTAAAGCCGAAACGTTGGGATATTTTGATAAGAACGCTAAAACGATCTTGATAACAGACGCGAGCCCGGTGGGACTAGGCGCCGTACTTGTCCAAGAAACGAAAAGTGGAACTCGAAAAGTAATAAGTTATGCGTCTAGAAGCTTGACCGATGTTGAGAGACGGTACTCAACCACCGAGAAGGAAGCGTTGGGAATCGTTTGGGCATGCGAACGTTTTCATATGTATATATATGGCGTAAATTTCGAACTAGTGACCGATCATAAGCCGTTGGAGTTCATTTACTCGAAAAGGTCAAAACCGTCGGCTAGAATTGAGCGCTGGGTCTTAAGGCTACAACCTTATACGTTCACCGTGCGGTATAGTCCAGGCTCTACGAACATAGCGGATTCACTCTCAAGATTAACGATGACCGAGCCGAAAACGAGTAAAAGTGATGACACTGAGAACTATATTCGATTCGTCGCGAAGGAAGCTACACCGAACGCGATAACAACACGCGAACTCGAGCGTGCGTCAGAAGCTGATGATGAACTTTCGCACGTACGCCATTGTTTAAAGACGGGCCAATGGTACAAACTCGAGAAAAAGACTTATCTACCAGTTAAACATGAGCTTAGTATCGTGGGAAAACTTCTATTGCGAGGGACGAGAATAGTTGTTCCGAGAGAATATCGCGATCGTATACTTAGTGTGGCGCACGAAGGACATCCGGGAATCGTAAGCATGAAATCGCGTGTACGTTGTTCCGTATGGTGGCCCGGAATAGACCGTGATGTTGAACAGTTCTGTAAGACTTGTCATGGATGCCAAATTGTTAGTCAGGGTTCACCGCCAGAACCTATGGAGAGAACTCCGTTACCGTCGGGACCGTGGCAAGATGTTGCAGCAGATTTATTAGGTCCGCTTCCGGATGGAAATTACATTCTAGTTGTAGTTGACTATTTTAGTAGGTACTATGAGGTTCGAACAATGAAAACGATTACGTCTGATAAAGTTATCGAGAAATGTCGACAAATATTTTCTATTCATGGATTACCGTTATCGATGCGAACCGACAACGGCAGACAATTCGTCAGTGACACTTTCGAAAACTTTCTTACTGAAAATGGAATAGAACATCGCAGAAATACACCTTTGTGGCCGCAAGCGAACGGCGAAGTAGAGAGACAAAATCGCTCGTTAATGAAAAGAATTAGGATTGCAAATGCTGAGGGCAAGAATTGGAAGCAAGAAGTCGAAACGTATCTAGTGACTTACCGAAACACCCCTCATAGTACTACGGGAATAGCGCCGTCCGAGTTGTTATTTCGCAGAAAACTTCGAACCAAAATACCGGATTTACAACACTTAAATGTTGAAGATGGACAATACCGTGACGTAGACTCTGAGCGAAAGGAGAAGGGAAAGCAGTATGGTGACAATATAAGACATGCTAAACCGAGTGACTTGAAACCGGGAGATCGTGTACTTCTAAAGCAAAAGAAGGAAAATAAGTTTTCAACAACTTTCGAGAAAACAAGTGGAGAAAAATGGTAACAGTGTCGTTATTCAATCAAATGACGGTGTAGTTATGAAAAGAAACTCGACACATGTAAAGAAGTTTAACGAGAAATCTGTAGACGAATCCTACAACACTGATGACACTGATGTTAAACATAGTGACGATCTAGACAATGACACAGCCGTTCAGATACAAGATAGACCGAAACGTAGCGTTAAATTACCAGCTAAATATGACGATTTTGTTATGAAGTAAATAAAGAATATTGACTTTTTATAATGGACAATAATATATCCGTAGTCATTTAGTAGATTCGTTGTGTTAGTATTTGTTTAAAAAAAAAAAAAAGAAATTTTCTTTCAATAGACTTTAATTTTCAAATGATTAATAGGGAATTTAATTTTGACAAGTTTAAATTTGGATTATTTTATTTGGGTTCTTAATCTAAAAGAAGGAGGGATTGTAGTATCTGCATTCTCTGTATATATCACGTGACTATAGCATTGTAATCTGTACCTCTGTATCTGAGTCATTAGTTTTAGTAAATATGTAGTCTAGTTAACATGTTGTTTATAGAGAGTTAAATCAGGCCATCAACCCCAAACACTACAAAAATCATCTTTTTAAAGCCATTGACACCGGAAAATCCAGCACGGGGTTGAGCTGGAATCGAACCCATACTCTGTCATCTATGGCAACTTTGCAGCTCACCTTATCCATTCTATATTATATATCGATATTTCAAATACATGTACATTTTGTAAGTACATGTAGTAAATACTATTATTTTGAACACTTAATTTCTTTTGTAGATGGCCATAACACTACCTTCAATACGAAAAAGGCTAATCAGGTTTTCCGCCGCTGATGATATTAATCTTCTTAAAGGGAATGAACCATGTTGCTCATTCATCAATTCTCTAAAGAAGACCATGCTGCTCTGAAAAGGTAAATTTAGTCATGATACAATGTAATGTGGATCCGATAAATAATAATACCTTTCTTATAAGTTCATACAAAAATAGCCATAGATCTATCTGATATTTGGTCAGATACCTCATAAGGATCTGTCGGACCGACCCATTTTTTACCTCTTAGGTCCGTAGGACAGATAGATTTCGCCATGACTAAATTTATTAAATAAACGAAATTAAATAATGATCTATCACGATAAAGATCAGACTATTTACAATATGATAATAAATCTATTTTTATTATTATCCTTTTCATTTGTATAATATCTGGAACAGAGGAAGACTATAATGAAAAAGCCCAATTATTACAAGAAATTATAACGCTGTCAGAGGAGGAAGCCAGAGAAGAAAAAAATAAAAGAGACGAGAAGGCTACTGCTAAGGAAGAATGTAGAAAAGCCAAAGAAATATGGAAACTATGACCAATAAGACTGATACCAGCTTGTCCAGTGGTAAGATACATACAGTTTTTGTATATATGAATGTTAAGCCTGTAAAGTTGTATCTGTTGCTGAAAGTTTTATATTGTATTTTTTCTGAAAAGTTTTCTGTGGTTAAAAAAGACATAAAAATGCAAAATAAAATCAAAATGTCATGTGTTACAATTTGTTGCAGGTTAAAGTGTTAAATATTGGTGTGTATAGTGTGAATAAAGATTGTGTGAGGGAAATTCTATGTTCGCACTACACATGTTTGTTTTTTGCTGCACACAAGATGAATTTTAACACATTTTTGGTTGAATGAAGATAAATGCTTTGTTCATTAAGTTCCAAGTGTTTTCGTCAATAAGGGATAGATTAAAGATACATTTTTTTGCGTTAAAATTAATGTTTTTGTTAACTTTTAGTATCAAAACTTTATAAAGCTGTTTTCGACCGATTTATTTGCAAAATGTTATTGTTTTTACATAAAAGCATCTAAACTCGTGCTAGAATTCCGCCAAAATGTAAATATACAGTGATTTAAGATATGGAAGTGTGAAGTGGTTAAATTCTCTCTTTTCTTTCAGATGGGGAAACAACCACACCACAAAAAGTGTCAACAGGACATAACGGTAATATCTTAGACTATCTAAAGAATAAAAGCTCCAATGATGTGGAAACCAAGAGGGAAGAATTACAAATCAGAAAGGAAGAACTAAAATAAGAAGAGAAAAGTTCGAACTAGAAAGGGAGGAAAGGCGCCAGAGAATTGATCAACAAAATCAACAACAGTTAATGATTTTGGAACTTATTCGAAATTTAAAACAATGATGTAAAAAAAAAATATTTATTCTTTGTTTATTACAGGTTAAGATTTTTTGCCACTTTATTTTCAAGGTGCCATATTTCTGTTTTTGAAACTACTGTATTAAGTAGAAACTCACTCTGTGATAACAGTTTATTTTTTTCCACCCATTCTGTTTAATGTATGGTAGGAATATATAAGCAAATTTAATCAACAATGTTATTTTGCCAAATTATGTGTGATGATCCTTTAATTGGTCAAATCGTTATAGCTTGTGTAGATTTCTTCTTTTTGAAATTCTGTTTATTGCACAGATGTGAAATTTTCACAGCAATAGTAATCAGTTGTGCATAGTACCAGGATTCCAGGAAATTTTGATCCTCAAATTTTTTTGGGAGTTATGGCCCTTTGAATTTTGAAATTTGCTAAAGACCCTTTCTTATCACCTTGTCAGCGCAACTCCTCTGAAACTACTGACCCGATTTCAACAAAACTTGGTATGAAGGAAGGACATCATATGTAGTTGTGCATGTTACCAGGAAATTTTGATCCTCATATTGTTGTGGGAGTTATAGCCCTTTGCACTAAGAAATTTGCTGAAAAATTAACTCCTATCACTCCTCTGAAATTTCAACAAAACTTGGTACGTAGGAAGGATACAATACCTTAACCCTAAGTGTATATTAGTATGCTAACCCCTAACTCTAATTGTGTGTTTTATTCTAAACCTAACCCTAATTATATGTTTTACACTAACCTTAACCCTAATTGTACGTGTTTGTACTATTCTTCACCTGAACTGTATCTCTTTGTACTAACCCCTACCCCTTATTTTGTGTTTTCATCGACTGTTACCCTAATTGTATGATTTTATACTAACCCTAACATTAAGTGTATCTGTATAAGCTAACCCTTATCCCTAAGTGGGTATTTTATACTAAACCTTACCCTAATTATATGTTAATCACTAACCCTACCCTAATTGTACGTTTTTGTACTAACCCTTATCATAAATGTATCTTTTGTACACTAACCCCTACCACTTATTTTGTGTTTTCATCGACTATATCACTAATTGTATGATTTTGAACTAACCCTAACCCTAAGTGTATCTTAATATGCCAACCCCTTACCCTAATTGTGTGTTTTATACTAAACTAACCCTAATTATATGTTTTAAACTAACCCTAGCCCTAATTCTACGTTTTTGTACTAACCCTTATCATGACAACCCCTAACTCTAATTGTGTTTTTTATACTTAACCTTACCCTAATTAGATGTTTTACACTAACCTTAACCCTAATTGTACGTGTTTGTACTATTCTTCACCTGAACTGTATCTCTTTGTACTAACCCGTACCCCTTATTTTGTGTTTTCATCGACCCTTACCTTAATTGTATGATTTTATTCTAACCCTTACCCTAAGTGTATCTGTATATGCTAACCCTTATCCCAAATTGGGTATTTTATACTAAACCTAACCCTAATTATATGTTAATCACTAACCCTACTTGTACGTTTTTGTACTAACCCTTATCATAAATGTATCTTTTGTACTAACCCCTACCACTTATTTTGTGTTTTCATCGACTATAACGCTAATTGTATGATGTTGTACTAACCGTAACCCTAAGTGTATCTTAATATGCTAACCCCTTACCCTAATTATGTGTTTTACACTAACCTAACCCTAATTATATGTTTTACACTAACCCTAGCCCTAATTATACGTTTTTGTACTAACCCTTATCATAAATGTATTTTTTTGTACTAAACCCTTCCCTATTATTTTGTGTTTTCGTCGACCCTAACCCAAATTGTATAACTTTGTACTAACCCTAGCCCTAAATACATCTTTATATGCTAACTCTGTGTTTATATTAACCCTAACCCTAATTTTATGTTTTACACCTATCCTAACCCTAATTGAATGTTTTTGTACTTACCCTTACCATAAATGTATTTTTTTTGTACTAACCCCTACCCCTAACTTTGTCTTTTCACAGATCCTAACCTTAACCCTAATTGTAGGTTTATGTACTATACTTTACCTGCACTGTATCTCTTTGTACCAACCCTACCCCCTTATTTTTTTTTATCGAACCTAACCTTAATTTATGATTTTGTACTAACCCTAAGTGTATCTTAAAATGCTAACCCCTAACTCTTATTGTGTGTTTTATACTAAACCTAACCCTAATTATATGTTATATACTAGACCTAACCCTAATTATATGTTTTACACTAACACTACCCTTATTGTACTTTTTTGTACTAATCCTTATCATAAATGTATTTTTTGTACTAACCCCTACCCCCTATTTTGTGTTTTCATCGACCTTAACCCTAATTGTATGATTTTATACTAACCTAAATCCTAAGTGTATATAAAATGCTAACCCCTAACTCTAACTGGGTGTTTTATTCTAAACCTTACCCTAATTATATGTTTTACACTAGCCCTACCCTAATTATACGTTTTTGTACTATCATTTACCTGAACAGTATCTCTTTGTACCAACCCCATTATTTTTTGTTTTCATCGACCCTAACCCTAATTGTATGATTTTGTACTAAGCATAACCCCAAATGTATCTTAAAATGCTAACCCCTAACCCTTATTGTGTGTTTTTACATCAAACCTAACCTTAATTACATGTTTTACACTAATCGTTAGTTAGTTAGTTAGTTATTGCTTTACTCCCAAGCAGCACGATTTCGGCTATTTCCGGGAGATGAACATTAAAGTGATGATACAATGAACATGAAATGATGATGAAGTGGAGGAAATGGGGACACAAGGCCAATTGGGTAGGAGAGTTTTGACTGCCACAGGAAAAAGGAGTGATGGGTAGGGACGGGAAATTTAGCCTCCTGCATGGGGATCCTACGGGTCCTACTCTTACCGAGACCTGCAGCAGGGTTCTTTAACGTACGAGGAACGTGACATTTTTCCCAACACGGTGCACCACTTTGGTTTGCGGTCAGGTTTTCCGCATTATCGCCTGACGACCCCGCATCTCTCGTCCCGTGCGGGGCCCGGGTGGCGAATAGGCCCGCAGCAGAGCCTAGCTTGTCGTAAGAGGCGACTAAGGGTCTTGGGAAATCTGACGTCGGGTCAGTGCTCAGCCCACAGAGCGACCAAGTGTGTACCCTAGGTGGCTGAATAGGGTGGCCCTCGTCCGCGGGGGTTGTCAGGTCTATAATACGGAAACCCTGACCGCCGACCATAGTGGGCCAACGTGTGTGGAGAGTGCCACGCTTCATGCACGTAAAAGACCCCTTTTTGGACCGCCAAGTAGTGCACCACATAGGCTAAATTTTCCACCCCTACCCCCCTCTCACCTTTTCCTGTGGTTCTTCAAAATTTACCGGTCCTTTGTTTCCCATACCACTCCCATATTTCATTTATCATCATCATTTCATGTTCATTTTATCACCCTTTTCATGTTCATCGCCTGTAGATAACCTATTTAGCGTTGCACGGGCGTAAAACACCAACTCACTCACTCACCCCCGCATCTCTCGATGTCAGGGCTGCCCCATTCAACCACCTGGGGCACACATCCCAGTCGCTTTGTGGGCAAAGCGGCCTGACCCGATGTCGGGTTTCTGAGCGCTCTTTAGTGGACTTTTACCGACAAGCTTAGCGCTACAATAATCGTACCCTAATTGTACGTTTTTATACTAACCCTTATCATAAATGTGTATTTGAACTTACCCCTACCCCTAAGTTTGTGTTTTCATCGACCCTAACCCTAATTGTATGACTTTATACTAACCCCAACCCTAAGTGTATCTTAATATGCTAACCCCTACCCCTATTTGTGTGTTTAATACTAAACCCAACCCTAATTATATGTTTTACACTAACCCTAACCCTTATCATAAATGTATTTTTTTGTACTAACCCCTACCCCTTATTTTGTGTTTTCATCGACCCTTACCCTAATTGTATGATTTTATACTAACCTTAACCCTAAGTGTATCTTAATATGCAAACCCCTAACTCTAATTGTGTGTTTTATACTAAACCTAACCCTAATTATATGCTTTAAACTAACCTTAACCCTAATTGTACGTGTTTGTACTATTCTTTACCTGAACTGTATCTCTTTGTACTAGCCCCTACCCCTTATTTTGTGTTTTCATCGATCCTAACCCTAATTTTATGATTTTGTACTAACCCTAACCCTAAGTGTATCTGTACATGCTAACCCTAATCCCTAATTGGGTATTTTATACTAAACCTAACCCATATTATATGTTTATCACTAACCCTACCCTAATTGTACGTTTTTGTACTAACCCTTATCATTAATGTATCTTTTGTACTAACCCCTACCACTTATTTTGTGTTTTCATCGACTATAACGCTAATTGTATGATGTTGTACTAACCCAAACCCTAAGTGTATCTTAATATGCTAACCCCTTACCCTAATTGTGTGTTTTATACTAACCTTACCCTAATTATATGTTTTACACTAGCCCTACCCTAGTTGTACGTTTTTGTACTATCCTTTACCTGAACTGTATCTCTTTGTATCATCCCCTACCCCTTATTTTTTGTTTCGATCGACCTTAACCCTAATTGTATGATTTTGTACTAGCCCTAACCCTAAGTGTATCTTAAAATGCTAACCCCAATCCCTAATTGGGTATTTTATACTAAACCTAACCTTAATTATATGTTTATCACTAACCCTACCCTAATTGTACGTTTTTGTACTAACCCTTATCATTAATGTATCTTTTGTACTAACCCCTACCATTTATTTTGTGTTTTCATCGACTATAACGCTAATTGTAGGATTTTGTACTAAGCCTAACCCTTAGTGTATCTTAATATGCTAACCCCTTACCCTAATTGTGTGTTTAATACTAACCTAACCCTAATTTTATGTTTTACACTAGCCCTACCCTAGTCGCACGTTTTTGTATTATCCTTTACATGAACTGTATCTCTTTGTACCAACCCCTACCACTTATTTTTTTTTGTTTTCATTGACCCTAACCCTAATTGCATGATTTTGTACCAATCTTAACCCTAAATGTATCTTAAAATGCTAACCCCTTACCCTAATTGTGTGTTTTACACTAAACCTAGCTTTATTTATATGTTTTACACTAACCCTACCCTAATTGTACGTTTTTATACTAACCCTTATCATAAATGTGTTTTTTGTACTAACCCCTACCCCTTTTTTTGTTTTCATCGACCCTAACCCTAATTGTATGACTTTATACTAACCCCAACCCTAAGTGTATCTTAATATGCTAACCCCCAACCCTAATTATATGTTTTACACTAACCCTAACCCTAATTGTACGTTTTTGTACTAACCCTTATCATAAATGTATTTTTTTTATACTAACCCCTACCTTAATTTTGTGTTTTCATCGACCCTTACCCTATTTGTATGATTTTATACTAACCTTAACCCTAAGTGTATCTTAATATGCAAACCCCTAACTCTTATTGTGTGTTTTATACTAAACCTAACCCTAATTATATGTGTTACACTAACCTTAACCCTAATTGTACGTGTTTGTACTATTCTTCACCTGAACTGTATCTCTTTGTACTAACCCCTATCCCTTATTTTGTGTTTTCATCGACTATATCGCTAACTGTATGATTTTGTACTAACCCTAACCCTAAGTGTATCTTAATATGCTAACCCCTCACCCTAATTGTGTGTTTTATACTAACCTAACCCTAATTTTATGTTTTACACTAGCCCTACCCTAGTCGCACGTTTTTGTACTATCCTTTACATGAACTGTATCTCTTTGTACCAACCCCTACCACTTATTTTTTTGTTTTCATTGACCCTAACCCTAATTGTATGATTTTGTACCAATCTTAACCTTAAATGTATCTTAAAATGCTAACCCCTTACCCTAATTGTGTGTTTTACACTAGACCTATCCTTATTTATATGTTTTACACTAACCCTATCCCTAATTGTACGTTTTTATACCAACCCTCATCATAAATGTGTTTTTTGTACTAACCCCTACCCCTTATTTTGTGTTTTCATCGACCCTAACCCTAATTGTATGACTTTATACTAACCCCAACCCTAAGTGTATCTTAATATGCTAACCTCTAACCCTATTTGTGTGTTTTATACTAAACCCAACCCTAATAATATGTTTTACACTAACCCTAACCCTAATTGTACGTTTTTGTACTAACCCTTATCATAAATGTATTTTTTTCAACTAACCCCTACCTTTATTTTGTGTTTTCATCGACCCTTACCCTAATTGTATGATTTCATACTAACCTTAACCCTAAGTGTATCGTAATATGCAAATCCCTAACTCTAATTGTGTTTTACACTAGACCTAGCCTTATTTATACGTTTTACACTAACCCTACCCTAATTGTACGTTTTTATACTAACCCATATCATAAATGTGTCTTTTGTACTAACCCCTACCACCCATTTTGTGTTTTCATCGACTATAACGCTAATTGTATGATTTTGTACTAACCCTAACCCTAAGTGTATCTTAATATGCTAACCCCTTACCCTAATTGTGTGTTTTATACTAACCTAACCCTAATTATATATTTTACACTAACCTTAGCCCTTCATAAAAACCCCTAACTCTCATTGTGTTGTTCATACTAAACCTAACCCTAATTAGATGTTTTACACTAACCTTAACCCTAATTGTACGTGTTTGTACTATTCTTCACCTG